>JAANBC010000354.1:0-34134 GCA_014621405.1 Stylonectria norvegica
GAACTTTAGCGCGCAGATGGCGAAGAAGGGCTCGTACGTCGCGTAGCCTGACGTGTCGGGGTCGAGGATCGAAAGGAAGTCGCGCAGCTCGGCGGAGGACGGGGGAATGCCGAGGGCGCTGGGCACGGTTAACTTAGTGAAAGTATGGAGGAGATGAGGGAGGCGCGTACATGAGCGCGGACTTGACGTCGTCGGTGGGCAGGACGCCGTTCTTCTCTCCGTCCATCGGCTCGGCGAACAGGCTGAAGGCTTCGCGGATCTCGCCCTCCTCCTGCGGCGTGACGTTGTGCTCTTTCGCGAGCTTGGATTGGCGCGGCTTGAGGGCGCTGCTGCCCGTGGAGGGGCCTGCTTTGCGCTTCGGAGGCTGGGGGGATTGTTAGATAGACGGGAGGGGAGTTGGATGGATCGCGACGTACCATGTGTAATGCTATGGTGTTGGAACCTGGGGCCGGGGTGTAGTTGAGGCTTTCAGGTGGTGATGGTAGTGGTGACGACGGTTCGTGAACGCGGCGTGCATTGGACAGTGCTAAGTGGCCGTGCTAGAATGCGTTAATACTGTACGGGTCTGATCCACGAGAACGTCTTAAGAAAATTTCCGGCCCTCACCAATCTGTCTTCTCTTCACCTTCAAACACACCCAACCGATTTGGAAGAGACGCATCCGCGATTCCCTCATGATTGAACGCGATGCATCTACAGGTTTGTCACCGTCCTACGCCAACACCGCACCCTCCTTCGAATCTTTCAGCTTTTCCTCGCGTGAAACATGCCCGCTCTCTGTGATGACCATGAACCAAACAACGCTTCTTCAAATATGCTAGAGCTTGCCGCCTCAGAAAACATACAGCGAGCAAGTGTGGACACTGAAGCAATATTGAAAACCACCAAGCCTACTTCTTCTACCTGGCTTGGTTTCCGGCGGATTACAAGCGACGTCGGCCTTTATGGCTGGGGCCTTTGCGATCTGTTGGAGACATTCTACGTACATGACACTCGTTTTTATAGTGATCTGTACAATGGCGTTAAGCCTGCTAGATTCCCTAAATAAGGTGTGCGCCTGATTGTAAACTTCTGAATATCATGATCCGTCTGGCCCGATTATATTTTGGCTTCGGGAGCTCTTTTGACTTTGTCAACGTTCCACGGCCGGCTATGGCAGCGGGTGTTCGTCTAAAGCACTTACTCACTTGAAGTTGTTCTTCATCTCTCTGAGTTTTGCCATGACAGCCACCGGCTCGGTCTCGCCTGTAGCCTTTTGGATCTCCGGATCCTATCATCGCGATTAGCTGGATGAGACAGCTGCTAGGTACAATCACCTTACCTCGAGTCGCATGAAGACATTGTGTTTCTGCATTGCTAGTCAGACGTTGCTCTAGTATTGTCAAAGTAGCATTCACCTTTTCGTCCAATATCGTAAACTTTCCGGTCGTCACCTTGTTGTTCTCCGCAAAGGAGTGCAGTTTCTTGACGGCCTCGCTTTGCAACACTGATTCTCCAAACTTGACGTTTGCTTTGGTGTACTCATGGCCGGGCTGTGTTTGTTAGCAGTGTCTTGTTTTATATGTCATCTAGCTACTTACGTAGACAACGGTATCGTCCGGCAGAGCCGCAAGGCGGTTATTCAAAGCTTCGTGCATCTCTTCGGCTGTGCCCTCGAAGAACCTGCCACATCCTTGATTGCGTTAGCATAGCAACATAGTATGGTTAGAATAAGGACCCACCGCCAATGAACAGCGTATCGCCTGTGAAAACAGCCTTGTCATCTCCATCCTCCACAAAGAAGCAGATGCTGTCTTGAGTATGGCAAGGCGTGTATACGGGCGTGAAAGAGATGCTTCCCAACTTGAAGGATTCACCATTCTTGGGGGTATTGGTGACGCCGTCACAATCCTTGCCTCCAATTATATCTAGTTTGGGGGTTCCAAGGTCCTCCAGCTAGCATTCGGGTGAGAAGTTTGCTTCTAAGTGAGACCATGCACACGTACCAGTTGCTTGTTTCCTCCAGCGTGGTCCCAGTGGCTGACACTTGTTTAGTTTCTGAATGATTATGCGTTCAGCATACTGACTGATGGGTGTTGATGATGGCCGTCAAATTGATTTTCCCTGCTTGGATTGCTTCCTTCAGAACGGGCGTAACCCTATAAATCTGTGTATTAGCCATACCCTCAGAAGACAACACCATCGGGATCTCGTACTCTGGAGGGTTCGCGGGGTCAATGATCACCGCATCCTTAGATTTGTCATCGACAACGAGGTAGGCATAGTTGTTGCCACTTCCCTCCCCTGATGAGGACGTCAGCTTGAATAACATCTACTCTGAAGCCTTCTTTGAACTCCCTAGGGGACACATACACATAGCAATCGACTGGATATGCATAGCGCGGGTGATGGCAAACTACAATCGGTCATGGTCAATGCATGCAACCCCGACGACATTGAAGAACTTACTGCGGCAGAGAGAATACCTACTTTCTGTTTAAAAAGGGTTCGGCGGGTCGCGAGTCTATACATAGATATCGAATCGTGGGCGATGCTTTGTAATGTGTACAATCCTGGGTGAGGTCTCGAAGCTCTGGCTTCATGACGTTATGTTTGACGGCACGTGATGCCGACCATGCTCAGAAACATGAGACTTCGCACCCAGTTCTTTGAAGGAGTAGTATGAAATAGAAAGCATCTCAAAGTGAAGCGCTTAGCTTTGGATAAAAGACAGCCTAGGTTTTGTTATAATTACATACATAGGGAAGCTTATTCAAATGCGTATGTAGAAAATGGTAGGTGCAGATATGAAGATTCAGGCACATTGAAGTTCACGCCGCAATCATATATGTTACCTTCTATTCCATAACTCTTCTATCTGGGTATCAACAGAGTTCTTCCACGCCAAATCCTAGAAACTTCACACAATGCCAATAGGTTTGGCCTTCCAAGACCCTTCGAACCTGGACCAGCCGAAATCCGGCTCCGCGCTCTGCTCCAACACCACAGCCTCTCCAGAAGCCTCCCCAGAAAAACTCCCTTGCTGAAGCGGGTGCGTTTCCGTAGTCAACGCCTCTATATCCGTGACCATAGCATCCTCCGCCTTTGCCTTTGCCTCGGCGTCTTCCAAGTCCCGCGACAGCATCTTGCACTTGATAAACACTCTGTTCCCCGGCAACGTCTTCTGCAGCTCTGCAACGACCTTCAGCACCCGCTCCTTGGGCCACTGCGCCAGGTCCCTCATCATCTTCTGGCCGCGAGCTTCGTCGCCCTCGCGGAGATACGATAGTACGGCCTCGCGACACGCGTCAACGCTGTTGTCCGTGAGGTGCGTCCAGTAGTACTCCCAGATCCAGAGCAGTGCCTTCCGGGCTGCTGTGCGTAGCTTAGCCAGTGAGGGGAGCTGCTCGTGCGTAGATTGGTGCCGCAGCTCGACGAACGTAGCGGGCAGGCCGATGGTCTTGGCGATGGAGAACATGCTCTGCTTGCGCTGCTTGTCCTGATGGCCGTCCAGCAAGCCCGTGACGAATCTAGTATCCATCAGCCATCACTCATCAAACAGACGACGTCGTCGACAGCTTACCGACTAAAGGCAGCCGCATACGCCGCCCGCACCGCATACGTCGACGACGCCGCATTCTCCGACGCCGCGGCGTCCTCGTCGTTAAGCATGGCCGCCGTGAGCAGCGCCGTCGACTCAACCATGTGCGGGCAGTTGCCGCGCTGCATCCACATGGACACGCGGGCAACGGCGTGGTGCTGGTTCTGCCATCGGTCCTTGTCGCCGCCGCGATCTGACTTTGGGGTGCTAGCGCTGGTGGTCTCTGCGGGCGAGTCTGCGCCGTAGAACTGTGATTTCACGAGGAGAAGCTCGGGACGGTCGCGCCAGGGAGTGAAGACATATTGCACCATGGCATCGGTCGAGGCCGTCGGCATATAGTTTTTAGATGATGAGGATGTTGAGTTTGGCGGTGTGGTTGAACTTATGCGACTGTTTGGGAGAAATTATTTTCCACAACCACGAGGTTCGTCACTCACCTGGCTCGCTGGGTTGAAGCCGCGCAAGACTTGGTGCTACGAACGGCAATACGAAGTCGTAAAAGAGTCAAAAACTTGGTAATTACTAATGAGCTGAATTACTCAGACTGTTCTCATCAAGGTCACTCGCGCAAGATTCAGTCTTCCAACACTTGGCGGACCCCGCGGAGACAACAAGGAAATTCACCGCACGAGGTTGATGTTCTCTACATATTAAATCTGTGGTCAACTTTGGTCTCCATTGTGCTCATTTTCCTTTTTGAAGCCCTTCTAATGTTCTAGAGTCCATCTAGTAGTTCCAAATCTATGACACGGTCTTCTCGACACAGAAGATACCGTACTTCTCCTTCAGCTCCTTCATGATGGGTCCGTTGATCTTGCTCGTCATGGGAGCCAGCACACCCTTCTCAGAAAGCGTACCGTTGAGAACCTGCTTGACGGCGACAGCGCATGGAACACCTGGAAGAATAAGCGGTTACCCTGCATAATTAGAGAGAGATCAAACATACCGACAAGCTTAGCCATGGCCGAATAGCCCTTGGGGTCACCGTTGTCAACGAGGGTCGAGGTGCGAGTCTCCCGTGATCCGTCCTTGTGCTCAATCTCAAACTTGTGCTGGAGCATGACGAGATCGCGCTCGCCCTCCTCAAACTGCATCTTCTTCTCGAGAGTAGCGCAAAGAGTATCCAGAGGGTTGCCGCGGGGAGTGACCTTCTCGTCGGAGAAGAGACCGATCCATCGCAGACCGCTAAGGATTCGCTGCTGGTCCTCGGGAGAATCAAAGGTGGCCTTGGACAGGATGGCGGCCTCGAGGTCGCTGGCGCTGGATGACTTGGCGCCAACGACGTGCTTGGTGGCCTCGTTCCAGGAAACAGCGGTGCTGAGAACCTCTTGTGCAACATCGTCCAAGAAGCCAATCTCGACTAGTACTCGGATGAACTGGGGGAAGCCCTGGTATCTCAGAGTACCTCGGATAATGGTCTGAGCCTCGGGGATATTGTATCGCTCCTTGTAGGGGGTCGAGTCACGGTTAGGGTAGGCGACAAAGGCATAACCAGGGTAGATGAAGTACGGCTTGGCGGTGGCCATGAGACCCTTGGAGGAAACATCAATGACCTTACCATCCTGGTAGTACTTGGCGGCATTTCGCAGTGCCAGCAGGACACCGCGGGAAGACCAAGAGAACTTGTAGCCAAGAGGGTTGTCTGAAGCCTCAGGGGCGGGCTGCTTGTTGTTAGGCAAAGAAGAGAGTCGAAAAGGAGGCAACTTACGAGGCCACCACAGTATGAGAGGAATGACAGAATCTTGCCGCCTTCCTTGTGAACGTCCTCGATGGTCTTGACAGCGTAGAGGTGGTCGATACCGGGGTCGAGGCCGATCTCGTTCATGACGGTAATGCCGGCATCCTTGCACTGCTGGTCGAGCTCCAGCATGGCGGGAGAGACATAGCTGGTAGTGACGACGTTCTTCTTATTCCGGATGGCAGACTTGATGACCAGGACGTGGAAAGTGTAGGGAATCAAGCTGATGACGAGATCGTGCTTGGCGACCTCGGCGTCCAGGGCCTTCTCGTCGCTGACATCCAGGGAGACGGGGGTTGCGTTCTTGACGCCTTCGGAGAGCTTCTTGGCCGACTCGAGGGTTCGGCAGGCTGCGAGAGGTGTCAATGCCTATCGGGACGAATAGGGCAGCCATTGCAGCAGTAACCTACCAACGGAAACGGCAACGCCAGAGTCGCTGAGGATGTCAAGCGTGGGGCGGGTCACGAACCCAGCACCCAGCATCAAAACAGATCTAAAGCGGCAGCTCGATTAGTCTCGGTGCGCATAATCGACAGGCGCCCAATGTCGACGCCTGCCGACGGAGGCATGCTTCAATGCGGGGGGAACTCACTGTTGCACCATGATGAATTGTTTGGCAGCTTTAGCTTGGTGGCTACAAGTCTTGTGTATGTGAATCTTCCAACAATTATATCTACCCCTCGGCAAAGATTTTTGGCCTTTGGCGGGGTCGTAGCGTCACGCCGAGTGATTCTAGATCCGATAGCGGCCACTGGCTGGCATCGGATCAGGACGCAGAGGTTGAGAGGGGTCACCAGCCACAGAGAAGCAGCAGCAGCTGTGCCACAGCAACCTAGCCACAGCGCCAGAGAGAGTCATGCAGGCTATGGCCCGGTGGGGCACCGCGGCTCAGGGCCGTTGCCCAGGCCCCCGGGGTTGTGGAAACGGGCGGGGAGTTCTTCGGGATCTGCAGCGGCAGAGCCAATCATGAGCGTTCCTGCTGCCAGCCGTAGGCGAGCACAGACCTCTCAGTGCCACATGTCGAGCAGGGGTTGTGGCCCGGCACGCGGCTCTTCTCGCTTGGGTCTTTTTAGCGCTGCGGGGCGTTTGCGATGCACTTCTACACCGTCACACTTCATCACTCCAAGGTCGCATGGTATTCGCGGTGTGCACTGAATAGCTTCATCTCTTCTGTATTGGTTGTTCTAGCTCCCATACAGGCTGTGCGGACTGGTCCACTTGCTCCTCTATACTATCTTGGGGGTATCCTGTTCCTGTTTCCCACCCTGGCCCAAATAAGAACCCAATATCATTTACAAGCCATTGCGCCCAATTCCCAACTCAAACATAGTGTTCGTGTATCCCAACCCAGCCGAGCCCTATATTACGTTGCATGGTATCATAATTCATATCTCCTTGAGATCGAGTACAACGCGATTGCCGCAGCAGTGCGCATCGCTAGTCCTCTGATGAATCCTGGTCATCGTCTTCCTCGTCCTCATCCTCGGACTTTGGAGGCTCCCATGTCTCCTCTAGCTTGAGACCCTTTCCCTCAGGCTCGTGGCCGCGGAATGTTGATCCCAGCAGGGACGAGACTGTGGAGCGGTAGTTGTTGAGCTGCGGGTCGTCTTGACACTTTTCTGGCGTATCATAGAGACCCATCCCGATCAGAATCTCACCCTCCTCTTCGGGTTCCTCCAGTGCTCGGTAGCAGATTGCTTCGTTTGGCATGGCGGGTTGGGGAAGTTGTGTCTGGGGGTATGCCTCCGGCGTTGGGGGTGAGGTAGAGCTGTATCCGTGCATGATGAAGGTATTCCAGTCCAGTCCGTTGGTAGAAGACATTGCGTACTCATCAGGTGTCGAGAATGCGTCCGGCACAAATTGATTTGTGTTTAGGGATGGGAAGACACTCGACTGTCGAGCCATGCCATTCTCCTCAGAAGACAGATACTGAACATTGTCGGCGCTTTGAAGTGGTAGAGAGAGTGGGGAGAAGGAAGACGAAGGTGAAGTGTTGCAAGAGTACGACGCCATCATTGGAGAAATGTGAGGATAGGAAGTGTACATGTCTTGCTGATCCGCGTACATGTTTGGCGTTGAGGATTGGTAGCTTCGATATTGATAGTTGGGCTGTAACTGTTGTCCATATGAACTGGGATGCCAGCTGAGTGGACGTGATGCTCGTTTCGTAGGCTGGTTAAACTCAGAGGCATAGTACATCGAAGTCTGGTCCGGAGCCTGTTGTCGCTCATATTGGTTGTTGTCATCGTTCATAAACGTCATCCTCCTTGCTAGCAATGCTGATCTAGGGCTGTTGTTGGCACTGCTGGGCTTCACAACTCGCATGGCGTTGCCTGAGCGTTGGCCGTTGGAGCGTTGTGACAACCTCCTTGAAGCCTGTGATATGGCCATCTGTGTCGATAGGTCGTCGAAGATGGCATCTTGTGAATATGTGACCGGGAGAGAGTCGGCAGGCTGCAGACCGAAAAGCGGATGCATCATCATGAAAGTCCGAGGTTCAGTGCAGGATAACAGTCGATACAGCAGAGAAGGAGAGTGAGAGAGAGGCGTAGGAAACTGAGAATGTGGAATGGGAAAACAAGTAGGCAAGTAAACACTGGTTCTTGCAGATCGTGAAGAGCAAGGCCGAGAAGGGCTCAGCCTAGATTAAGTATGGTAGAGAGAGAGGGAGCGTTGAAATACGGTCGTTCCCAGGGGTTTCAAGGGAGCATCGAAACATGGGGCATATTCGATGGCTTGAAGGGATAAATCGAGCCTAGCATTTGCAGCAAGATCAACTTGCCATGGATCTGGAGTGGGCCGGAAAGGCACAGAGTAATAAGTGGCATGGGACGGTTTGGCCGTGATGGGCCACAAACGTGGTTTGCATCAAGTATCAAATCAACGCAGGGCATCACGAGGTACGTACCGGACCAGGATGGCCTTTCCGTGCCTGTGTGCTGGGGTTAGCCGTCGAGCGATGGCAGCTGGGGCTGGTGGCCTGCGTCATACGGAAAGGCAGGGGGTGTCTCAACCGATGGATTCCACAGTTCAGAGGGTTGCTGTGGGCGGTGCGGTAGTGCTGGAGGGCGGACTGGTCATGGAGCCAGGGCTGTCGTGTGTGAGTGTGGGTGCGAGTGCAAATTGACAGTGAAAGCAAAGGAGATGGATGTCAGCGTCTAGTTGTGGAGGACGGTGGAGTCGGCCAAAGCCATTTGCGGCTGCAATGGGCTCCACAGCCAGCTGGTACACACCCACTTTGGCGTGTCGGCAAGGCGAGGGACGCAAGAAGCATGGACAGGCGGGTCGCCGCTGGCACCAAGGGGAACACCAAGGGGAACCCGTCCCAGACGCTCGCACCGCTTCTCTGGGGCCGGAGGTTTGGCCGTCTGGAGTCTCTGTCGTGTGGGAAGCAACCTCTCCCGCTAGCGCTGCATCTTGCGTTAAACCACGGGCGATGGATCATGGAAGGGATGGAGAAGGATTGGGCTCACGGACCGGCGTCTTAATAAAAAAGGCGTCCACTGAGGCTGACCAGTCTCAGCCCGAGAACCCTGGGTGGTCGAGTCCCTCACCAGGGAGGTGGATATTGAAGAGGGCGTGTTTCGTCGAAAGCATCCCCCTCCCCTCCATGGCGACATGGGGGTTTGGCCTTGGCGGCTTGGCTGGGGCTTGCTCCAAAACAGAGACGGGACATTGCCTTGTTGCTAAAGTGAAGTTACAAGTGCCACCGGAAGGGTCGTGAATCTTACTCACAGCGGGACAGGTATCACGCTTGAACTGATTGGCATGCCGATGGATCTCTAGAGACACTCCCCCTGTGGAACCCGGGGACAGCTTACCAGCCGCTGCGTGGTGATCCCGAGCAAGATTCTGTCGGTCTCGTCTGCGATGGGGCGTCACCCTAGCGTACCGAGCTTCGAGACAGGTGGTTCTCTCTTTGCAGAGAATTGGTGGAGATGCCAGATCTTGTCACGACACCCGTTTAACCCTCCCGATAGCCACCAGATGGCCAGTCATCCGCCAAAGGCCAGGCAAGGGCAGGCGACGACGGCAAAGACAACAACGAGTTCTATCCAGGCATCCGTCGGACTCATTCGGCAGAGCAACATTACTGAGTACTATGGTAGCGGCCTGGAGTAACGATTGCCTAGTAATTAATGACCTAGTCGACATGGTTCGAAAGGGTCATGATCGTTGACGATAGTTGATCGTAGTGTACGAAGTAGTGGATGCCTGTGGACATCGTTGATCTCGAGCTGGGGGCGCGGCCCTTGGTCTCGGACGTGAAGGTTCGATCAGCAGAGGCGGAGGGTGTCGTGAAGGGTCTGGCGGATGATGGCGCACAGAGCCGACAATGCAGCCAGCGCTACGGCGGCGGGCATAATGCAGGGTCATCGGTCATCGAATGCACGTGTGGAAACGACAAAGTCTTCCATGACTCCTCGCTGTTGTAAGTGTGTGGATGCTTGTCCTTCATCCTCCGCACATGTAAGCTGCTTGGCTGAGGTGTTTGGTGCTTGGTGCTTGGCTTAGGTGCCGTAGTGCGCAATGGATGTCGTGCGGGCGGGCGGTGTGCGTGTTGGGAGCGGGAAAATTTTGCCACTTAAAGCGAAGCGGGCCAGCAGCCAGACAAGGGCAGAACCTTCGAGGTTTGACGAGTTTCGTACTGGCAACCTCCACTTCCATGCGGTTCTCAACTGCGGAGCAGGTACTGCGGACATTAGGGAACAGCCCAGAGTCATTTGGAGCAGGCCTGTCCGCCCACCCCGGACTCGGAGACGGCCCTCCAAAGCTTCCCAGGTTCTAGGCGACCCTGCGGAAATCCCGGTAAGGGTAGGGGCGCGCGGTGCCAGACGCCAGGTGCCAGCCCTGGAGGTGCTAGTTGAGGTGAGACACAGCCAACCATCATCTCTCCTCTAACAAAGGCACTTCTCCATCGTTGGCTCGGCTCTATTTCCATCCCCAAGAGACTAAAGATTCGACGCCAGGGACCCATGGACGCAGCAGATTGTCAAGAGAAGCAGGCGGCACAGGTCTAGCAGGGCCAACATGGCGGCGGGGCAGGCCTCTAACAAACCAGTCCGTTCATGGTTCATCGTTCGCCACGTCGCTGCGTGACTTGCAAGTTGCAAGCTGGAGGTTCCGACTGGGCGTCTGCAACCAAGCGATCCAGCAACAAAGGCCTTGCTTGAAGTTGAGGCCCTGCCGGGACCGGCCTTGGCTGGACCGGGAGGAGGCCACGTTCAATGGGAATGCCTCTAACCGCTGGAAGCCAAGCAGGAAATGGAGCCAGCCACCATGAAGTCCCGTTGATTTCCAATGTCCAATGTCCATTATGGGGCCCTTGGCGGAGACCAACAGCATCAATTCTGACTTGCTTGCTTGCTGACCCGCCTGGCAATAACCATTAGAAAACAGGAGTACCATGCACTAATTTGGAACACGGCACGAATAAGCTCGATGCTCGATGAATCTTCAGTCGTCAGCAATTTCAACAGGAATGAAGTGATGCGCGCAGGAAGCGGCGAAGCCTGGCAACCGGGTGAGGGATGAGCCCCAGCTGCCGCGACAACATCAATAACATGACGCTACGGAGAGTCTCAGCTTGCAGGTGCCCGCTCTCCACGTCAGAACCATTATTATTAGTTGTTGGCAATGTTGGGCACATCTCTCACAGGCCAATCTCAACCTCCACCCTGGGGTTCCAGTGCTGACCGTCGAGAGCCCCGTCCGAGAGCCCGTCGAGACCGTACGAGCGAGCCTTTGGGTGTGGACCAGGCTGGTCTGGGGCTTCCGGGCCAGGCTACCCAGCTACCTACCAGCGTGCGTCCCTCAGGTTAGATCGCGAGATCGTTAGACGCCCGGCCCAGCAGCCAGCGGCGCGTCCATAATTATCGCTTCATGGATCCGGCTGCCATGAAGGGTGGATAGGATCGGCTGCTTGCTAGCGGGTGCGGTCAGTCGAGTGACGAGCCCAGCGCCCGGGCAGCGAAAGCCGCGAATGGAAGCTGGAAACACCAGCGTGCAGTGGATGGGCCCAACCGCAGGCTCCGGCAGGCTTCAGCAGGGCGCTGGAGCACACCTATCTGATCGTCCGTCCGCCGGAGGAGCGAGCTACTGGGCATCCAATCCGTCACTGGAGCAGTCAGATGTCATCGCACAGGGGGCTCCAAGGCTGGCTCCAGGGCTGGCTCCTGGTCTCCAGAGCTCAAGGGCTCCACGGCTCAAGGGCTTGAAGGGATCCAGGCCGTGCCGCCCACTCTGTCCCACCCTGCGCCACCAGCGGCGTCACCTCCCGCCTCGTCAGGCGCAGGCGAGCCACCTCGCAATGAAAGTGTGCAAGTGCGTTAGCTCAGGTTCCACCTGGCACTCACTACCTATTTCTCTCTCGAGCCTTCATTTCAACCAACATGCAAGCAACCAATGCACCAACTAAAACATTACACACGGACATCGCCCATCGCTCATCGCTCATGGCCCATGGCCGGCATCCCTCCATCGCACGCCGGCCCATCCTTCATCGGGCCGTGGCCAAGACCACAGATTGGCGTCCGTCGTTGGTGAACTGGCTCCCTGAGCCCCATCCCCTGTGCCTATGCGTTCCCAGTCGGCAAACTCCTTCACCCCTTCGCCCTTCGCCCTTGGCTCTTCACGCTTCACCCCTTCATCAACGGGAACCCTAGTTGCCTGCTTGCCTGCGAAGACGCCTATCGTGGATCCATCCCTTGTTGTTGTTGACCAGTCTAGACCATTTGCGCCAATGTGCCGCCTCCTTCATCAGTCTGCGCCCAAAGACCAGCGCCAACACCAGCGATGCACCAGCAATGCACCATCGTACATTGGTATCAATGCGTACGAAGCACTCCATCAACAATGCACCCGCACCCGCACCGTAACAGCGCCAGCGCCAGCACCAGCGCGCACCGCAGCATGACGACGCTTGCTGACGGACCTGGATCTGTGTCCATGGTCCACATGCATTATCTGACCTGCCTCTCCCGAACGAGCGTCACTACAGTACATGTAAATATCACTCGTATTGTCGCTGCCTCTCCTGCTAAACTCGGCCAGTCCACAGTGGGTTGAGTGTCCACTGCCCGCTCATCATCCACTGCCCAATCGTCCTTTTGTCTAACGTCCACCGTCCACCGTCCACAGCCCCAAGCCCAAGCTGCAGTCCGTTTCCATCGGGTCCGTACACCAGCAGACATGCATTGTTTGCCTTGACTCATCCCATCCCTCTGATCCCTCCCTCTTTGCCTTGCCTTTCTCCTTCCGTCGATGGAGCCGGCCGCCAACTCGGCTCAGCTCAGTTCAGCTCAGCTCGGCTCGACTCCCTTTTTGCTCACCATATTCAGCGCTAACGTGGAGAGGACCGCGACCCTGCACTAGAGCCTAAAGCCAGAGGCAGGCTTCGGGCAGCCCTGGACGCGACTCACCCAGCCGCGTTGGCCGCTTGTCGTTGTGTCGGTCAATTACTCTCAGCGCCTCATGCTCACCAACAGTCTCGCCTGCTGGGGTTGGTTCTTGGCCGGATCTCAATCACAGCATGGTATGGATCAGTACCACGGCTACGGATTTCGTTTCCTCTTACCAAGTAGCGAGGCAGCACACGCCGGTGCCCTCGTCGGCCTGGCTGATTATCAATATGGGAAACGTCTCCCTGCAGCAGTCCTACCTGTGCGACGCCTCAAACTGCAAAATGCGACTAGAGTCGCCATGTGATATTCGAACTCACTGTAGGTCCTCATCCCCGAGACGCCGTATCACATCATTGTGATATTAATTTTGCTTTATCGCTCTATTATTGTTTATGCCTACCTGAGGTCGTATGCTGAACGAATCCCCTGTTTCTCGTCGAGTCTACTAGGAGACCACCTAGTAGGGATCGTCGCCCCTTTCACGGCGCAGCCTCTTACATTTCAGCGGGCTGGTCGTCAGTCATTCCCCGAGCATCACGCGGAGCTCTTGGCCTCTCCAGAACAACGCTCCATATCCCTATCTCCTTTTGGTGGGGTTGCAGACGGCTCACCGGCGTCAGAACTTAGACCTAGAACCATGTCACACCCGTCGCAAATTTTCAATCCTCGGCAACAAGCCTCAGGTAATCAGCCTACATACTTCGTACCGCAGATCACAAATTCTGGTCGTCATGGAAAGCCCAAACATACTGGCAAATGACAAGTCAGCTTCCTGAACCACCCGAAATATCCACCCGTACAGACTGCCTAGCCGACCCGATGCTCGTACTTCATACCATAGCATAGCTCCGAGGGATTGTGTTTGTATAGCAATCACCTACGAAAGGTTCACTCCGATCTCACACGCCTTCAAAAGTAAACCATCACGAGCCTCAGAAGGCTACGAACATGGGCCGAGATTTCTATGCAGGTGCGACGCTTTGTCAACGGAGGCTTCCCGACAACCTTTCCCGACCATGCACCATCCAGTATCCATATTAACCTAGCGTACTTGACGAGGGCCACCCCGGATGAGATCGGCATTTGAGATTCATGGGTGGAGGACACAAGTTGATACTTTTCACGTCGTACAGAAAGCAGCCATCCACTCTGAGGCCGTAGCCGCCAAGCACTTCGCCTCTTCTACCGTAGCAGCTTCAACGTTTACGTCTGCTGCACTCGACGCCGCACCTTCATCTGTTTGGCAGTGTTGTGGAGCCTAGCAGAATATGTAACGCAACAGTTATTGCACTCCTCGTTTCGGCTTGAACCTCTCCGTGCATCCTAGGCCGTCGGAAGAGTCTAGCAGCTGTCGGCTGGTATGCATATTGAAGAACAACATCAGCAACAGCACACTCGGACTAGTTTGTGTGTACAACTACGAAATACTTCGTTCTACGTACATATAAAGTCCCTGGTTCACGACTAGGTGTTGTCGCATCCTACTAGGGCCTTCCAGAGACAGAACCGGGACCGTAAGTGATCCCGTATCAGCAACGGCAGGCCAATCACTCGCCACCCACTTGCGCAACTAAAACAATCAAATCAACGTTTCGCCTGACGCACGAGTGACTAGATAGGATTTCCTAGGTCAGAGTGTCGAGCTTCGGTGCGTCATCTACAGGGCCCACCCAAAGATCCCTAGCTCAACGGGATCCATGCAAGTGCTGTCTGTCCGGGGATGGTGTGCAAGCAGGGGTCATAAATGGCGGCCACCAGCAGGGTTGCTTGGAGCTAGAGCCGGGGAGGTTTGAGATGAGAATGAAACATGGCAAGGATTTACATGCTTCGGTCACGCTCAAGTCGCCAAAGTCGCCAAGGAAGGCAAAAAGAAGCTATTGTCAAAAACACACCTTGGCTCAGATCTCCAAGCTCCGCCTCAACAAAGTCAGGCAAACACTATCCGTACGATGGAATCAAGAGACGGACAAATCATGGGGAGTTCCACCTCGAGACGGAGCTATTTCGGTGAGCGAGTGCAACTCCAAGGATTCGGCGAAGCAAACCATTACTACTGCACAATCCCCATGCAGTCGCTTCATCGCCCCGAAGGGATTGGCTCGGAGGTGATCAGACGCAGCGAAACTGGGAACTCACACTGGACCTGTGGGATGGCGCCAAAACCTTGCACTAGGATTTGCGTAACCCCTCTCGAACAATGCCGTGGTGAGAGCCCGACTTACATACTGTACTTCGTACAGTACAAGACCACTGCCATGGGTCCAGGTCTCGAGCGCTACTGGAGATTCGCCCTCGTGCAGATGCAAGACTTGTTTAGCATCTTGGTCGCGAGGGAACCGGGGTAAAGGGACCTGGGATCGCAGATGCTTCCCAATTTGCGACGTGATAAATGGAGGACCTTGAACCCCATGCAAGATTATCAAACCTTGTAACGCCGCCTGGATTCCCGCTGGTACCGGCATCGCCGTGGCTGGATACCATCTGCCACTACAGCCTGCACGGAAATGCGAGAGAAAGGCTGTGATCATGCAAATGGCTCTAGTACAAAGGCACGGCACGAATGATGAGAAACTCGGGTTTCTCAGACACACAAATCATGACTCGTCCAAGGCGTGTGGTCCGTGATCAGATGAGGTTGGACGTTTGGATACAACGACCAGGTCCTTGCCGCCGCAAACCCACCAGGAGCACATGCACTCGCATTGTCAACCCCCACATCTTGGCTTGATGGGTGGATGCATAGTAGACGCTCTGGATGGCAAGGCTGTTTATACACGCACAGTACCTTGCTACCCCATTACCAGGGGACCGTGTGCTCGTGCCGCCCGCGAAATAGGCTGTAGGGGGGGGTTCAGGGGGCGTTACATGCCAAGTCTGGTCTTGGGTGCTGGGTTGGTATCAGCGTCGAGTCTCCGGCAGGCCTTGTCTTTTGCTTTTTGTTCAAGGAAGCGAGCCCCTTTGGATTGGATCTCCCGGCCCAATCTCCAAATCCAATGGTACGGGGCTACCAAGCCACGAACTTACCATACTTCAGTGCACACGCAAACACACACCGACAGAGCCCCATCTTGGTAATGCTCTGGACCAAGCTGGGACGGGCGCGGGAGCCAAAATGTCCCAGGCCCAGCCCAGGTACCGTCACCATATATTTCGGTTCTACTATGTCGAGTCTAAACCTTCCTGCATAAGCATACGCAGCTCCGTCTGCTCGTGGAGTAGGTACGTATGCACATACGTGAGACTAGAGGTCTCGCAGCGTCGGTTGTCTTTGTTGTTGTGGTGTTCGTCCCGGTCAGCAATCACCTGCCTAGGTTATCTCTTAAAGGCAAACCTGGTTGAACCCGTTTCACGGATGCTTTTGAGGTTGGCCGCATAGGGGCGTCATTTGCACGGCTAACATCCATCCGAATACCACCGAGTCAACTCCTACAGATACAGTGGCACGTACTACGTTCGCACATCGTTTCCTCCCAGACAAGGTACGAATACTAATCGACGGCAATACGGTCGGCTCCGTATGTATCAGCATGGGTCACTCCGCCCTGAGACATTTTAAGGCGGCTCGGATGATCAGTGGCTACCTGCGTGCCTAAGGTACGTAGTAGGAAATTCCCTACTGTGCCGTAGCGCCCTGACTCTGACGATTAATATCCATTTTACGGAGAGCCTGAGCCAGCGAGCCTGGAGCTCCATTCTCGCGGAGAGGCAGTTTCCACAGGCGCCGGCCCTCCGCCCGAAGCTCCATACCGATCGGGACGTCCAGGGCGGGCCAGAGTTCAGCCACTTCGAAGGACGCCGGGAGGGCCTGGGCCTCCCTGTCCGTGACCTCTGCAGACACCCTTTTGCTAGTCTCACCCAGTTTGAGCCGGGTTGTGATGCCGCTCTGACTGGACTCTGACTGGGCGTCTTCAAGACCAGATGCTGGAGCGACACCCCACTCCCACCCCCTATCTCATCATCTGCATGTCCTTTCGGGCGCATTCTTCGCGAGTTGGAGACGCAACTTTCTTGGTCCTTTGCGGAATGCCTCCTTTGCACAGGCCTTATCGACCATCCTAATCCCAGCGTCATCGGCGTCTGCTATGGTTGGTAGTACCGAGACGGGCTTACATCTCAGCATTGCGCGGCGCGTCAACATGGATTGCGGTCTCAGCCCGGGACAGGCAAGTTCACATGGAAGTCTGAGGCTATCGGGTTGGCTTCCCCAGTAGCCTCGACGCTCAAGCTGCCTCTCGGTTCTGGCTCCGTGTGCCAGGTGTTTACGAAGTAGTGTCCCTCAGAACTCCATACCGAGACGACCGACCTAGCTCCGTACGAATGGTTTTCGATCCGTTGCAGTTTCCTTTCTTTTCTCTCTAGCTTGGCAACTTGGGTCTGTTCGACCTGCTTGACCTCCTTGTTGGCCCCTCACCTATCGGCACCTGAAGCTGCACCATCGTGGTGGGTTGCGGTCTTCTCGGCAACCGAGTCAACGACATCGTCCCATCTGTCATCAATCTCAAGCCCCTTTCTGGGGGCCTCCGGGCCATGAACTTTGTCTCGAATCAAGCATTGCAACGCAAAGATGCCAATCTAGCAGCCACCCACCGCCAGCCTTCCCCCATTCGTGTCCCGTCACATCAACGTCGATCCTGCATGTGGGATTTGTTGGCCAGGCAGGCAGGCAGGCAATCTTCTGTGGCCTGCTCCCTCTTCATCGGATGACGGACAAGACAGCTACATGTATTCGTACGGCGGCAGCACTTACGACGACACATGTCGCGTTGCCCAACAGAACGAGCCGGTGGCCGCGGTCTTGTTCCAGGGACGAGCGACGTCGCTGAGAAAGACTTTGACTAGTCACCTGCAGGCCAGCCTGACGCGCACGCGTGGTGATTGTCTCTGCTCTCTGTCTTGCAGTCCTCCCGTCGCCTCCGTCTCCATCACTGCGTAACTTCATTCATGCGCCCTCCACTTGCGTTGCCACACCTCCATAGGCGAAGGCAAGGTTGATGTGTGGCCGCGGATGGGTATGAAGAAGGCCAGGCTGGATAGTGCGCATCTGATGGTCCGCCGGCATCTGCCTTGATGGTCACTCTCTGCCTAACTACCTTAACAAGTTCGCCCCTAATAATTACTCCATGCAGCCAAAGGCATCGAGTCATTTGGTCTATTTCACCATTTCACCATTTCACCGCTTGTTGTTCCTCCCCCTCTCCCCCCACACGATGTTCAGACCCTTGTCCAAGTATCACGCTTCTTATATCAGTTGCAAGCGGGTGATAGCCGCTGTAAGCTATCAACGCCGCTCCCTTGGTATTGTCTTAGCTGTGAAAGCAAGCACCCTTGGAATCCGCGTCCTCTCCTCGTCCCACCCTACCGTCATGGCCCAGAGACAATATTGACCGGCTCAACCGCTCGAAGGCATGATAGACTAGGGGAACTTTTTTACTGCATCTGGCTCAAGAGGTTCTCTGCGTTCGGGCCCCCAAGCACATCTGCCCCGAGCCCAGCAAACCCCTCTCGCTGCACTTTGAGAGTGGCCAGATCGACGGCGAAACTGAGTTGCTGTCCGATACTCCAGTCGCTGGCGCGGCATAGTAGGCCGTACAACATTCCTGCAACAAACGTATCACCTGCTCCCACGGCACTGCAACTCGGGCAACAGCGGTCAGCTTGTCGTTGTTCAGCTTCCCCAAAGGCTACTGTGCGCTGAACCCAACTTGGACAGGCACGTATCCGACGAGGTCAGGGCGGTAACTTACTCTACAACGGATATGATTTCCCCTGCTTCGCTCTTCACGGGACAACGAAAACACTGGCCTGCGGGCCGAGACAGCGCAGCAGCTCCGTCTGCACCCCACGTACACAGGGCGAGTGATCTATGCAGAGTCAGCCCCGGCCGGGAAGAGGTCCACGGCTCCATCTTACGCCTTCTGATGCCGTTCGTTTCTCAAGCACGCCTCAGCCGATGCATGTCCCCGGCGCTGTTCACGTCAGTGTCGCGTCTTTCGAGACTGGGGACGGCTGAGACTCAACACACCTCGGCCCACGTTCTCGAGTAGAAGACGACGTCTGCCTCGTCCGCCAGCTCCGGTAGCCCCTCGCGGCCAGGCTTCTCTATCTCGACGCTGATGTGCGCTTTGGGTAGCACTCGATGGATGACGTGGATGCACTCTAGGGTTGTGTCCGGGATGCGGCCCTTTTCATGGCATGTAAGCTGCGAGCTGATGTGACGACCAGACCGGACCAGTCTGGTCCTGGCCAGCCCTTCTCACGAATACACACCTCGAAATGCCACCATGTCTCCTGGTCGGGGCTGAAGCTCTGTGCCACGGCTTCGAACTCTGCGACTGTCATCTCTGGTAGGTCATTGCAATTGACGAGCGTACGACTGCCGCTGGCTTCGCTGCGGAGGATGTAACTGCTGGCAGCCTCAGTGCTCGCTTCGCGGTGGATGCAGTGACGAAAATCGATGCGCGAATGCTCCCCGAACGACGAGAAGACGCGTCGTGTGGCGGACGATGAGGCATTCGGCAGACACGACACCAGATGTAGCTGTACGGCGTCTCGTTCTCTCAGCAACTGCTCAAGAACCTCGAGCGAGTTGGGACAGTTGCCCCCGCGCCGGATGTTGAGGCTGGTCGCTCGCAGTTTTGAGTCTTCAGATGGGAAGAAGGGCACGCTGGAGGTACGTTAAAGTTATGCCGCGTAGAGTGATTCGTGAGTGACGTACGTGAGGATCGTGTCTAAGTAGCAGGCTCCGATGACGATAAGGTGCTTCATGGCTGCAAGAGTCTGGCGCTGTGGTCAATAATGAGCCTCTCGTGGTGGTCGGCAATGTAATGTCAAATTCAGTTTCTCTTCGACTTTACCTGGCCCTCTGATATTGAATTTTAACCTTGGACCTACGTTGACCAGATTTGTGGTCCTCGATTGTTTGGAGTCGCAACTTGGAGTCGTCGTAGTATCAACGGCGTGCGGTTTCGGTGCTTTGTTTCGCCGCTACTGGGGCTGTCCAGTATCACAGTGAGTATCCCTACTTGATAAAATTCGAACGAGTCGAAATTCAGTTTTGAATTAAGTCTGCCATTGTCGTTCTAGATGAGTCTGCTCCGTAAATAAGAAGTATGGTCCGCGGGGTTGTTGATTGACTCCAATTGCCGTTGGTTTCTTCCCCTAGCTGTAGGGTAAATTCCGTGCAATTTGCGTATCACGATGTAGCCAGCGGGGAGCTTGAGCATCACGAGAATAGGACTAGTCGACGGAGTCGACGGAGTAAATAATCATGATATTGCTATAATATAGAAGTGAGCGGATAGGCTTTGCAACCCAAGAGCTGGAGAGGTGAAAGATCGTGCGGTGCAGCGATCAAGTAGGATATGAGTCTTGCGGTATGGAATCCTCCATCCCACAACTACTGCTAAGTTATTACAGATCTACAGTCCACACTACCTTATGCTGCAGATGTTCGTGTGCTAATATTTACCCACATTATAGCAAGAGAGTTATTTTTTATAGATATAACGTACCCATCTGTAAATGAAAGCTTTAGTGAACGGCCATAGTAGATGATGCACGAAGATGTCCAAACACGTTTCTGTCTGCACCGAGCATTGAGAAGCAGGACCCTGTATTTACATGTTGAACAGCACCATCGTCATCTTTTTAGCGTCAGCGCACTAGGACAAGCCTCGGTTTTACATCGACAAGCACCCAGTCGGACAGTTCCTGGCGCGTGCCACCCAAGATCCAAGGTCCCAAGCTGCAGGGCTCGAAGGCCTCGTGCTATTCCGTCGCATCATCTACAAAGAAAAACATACGTTGGCTATCATCTTGATCGCCACGGATTCCATCCACAGCAATCTTTGACCTCTGCTCTTTCATCCCTCCCTAACCCTCCCTAGCAGAAGCAACCCCGCCGCAGCAAACTGCCCCGCCATTGATCACCGCTACAGCATCAACGTCATACCTTGGCTTGAGCAGCTTGCTCAGATCCGCGATCATGGGCGAGAAGCATAATGCCTTTGACGATAATTGCTCCGATGGCAGCGTCGACGACGAGTCCAACGCCGTAGAGGTACAGTTTGAACCAAACCAGCGGCGTCCGCGCTTCATTATTGAGAGCTCTAACGTGTGTCTATTGTCTCTAGGTAGTCTTTGACCCCGGCAATCCCTACCGACGCAAGAGCTCTATGGTGTCCTACGATCCCAAGATACCACTCACGAGCCGAAACCCCGTGAGACGAAACGAATGCCTCGTTCACCAGTTCCTCGATAGCCAGCGTCGCGCCAAAGACGCTGCCAGCTCCGCCAGCGAACCCGACTCGGAACATTCGGCGAGCCATTCGGCGAACCATTCGGCGAACCACTCGGCGAACCAGCCCCCGCACACCAGCTTCCCCGAGAGCATCGACAACGAGGACCGATGTAGGCAAAAGGGTCTCGAGACTGTCCCGGAACGCCAGGCGGTACCGGGAGACCCATGCCGCGTCGAAATCGAGCCCGAGAGCCTCGACCATAATGGCAATGGCCAGGAGGACCAGCAGGCATGGACACAGCAGATGACCAAGAGCATGTCGGAGCTCGACACGACAGACTACGACGACGTACACAGCCGGCTACTCACGAAGAAACAGCTCAGCGACATGGCATGGGGCGTGCGGGAGCTGAGTCGGCGGCTGAGCAGCATGCGTATCCGGTTCCGCGTCAAGAGCATCTTCATCTTGACCAAGATTTACGACGTGGACTTAATACCGAAGACACGAGACGTGGCACGCTTTCTGCTCCACCACGATCGAGATGTCCAGTACACTGTATACGTCCAAGATAAGCTCCGGACGAACAAGAAGTTCGACGTCAACGGCCTCATAGACGAACTCGGCCAGGCCTCTGCCGCCTCGGGCAAGATGGGCGAGGAGACGGCGCGCAATTCGCTCCGCAGACGGCTCCGGTACTGGGACGAGGATATGTGCCGGACGCGCCCGCACACGTTCGACTTCGTCATTACGCTCGGCGGCGACGGCACCGTGCTCTACGCCAGCTGGTTGTTTCAGCGCATCGTGCCTCCCGTCATGAGTTTCGCGCTGGGCAGTCTCGGGTTCTTGACAAAGTTCGACTTTGACGACTACGAGAAGACGCTGACGACGGCATTTGCCAAGGGCGTGACGGTCAGTCTGAGGCTGCGGTTCGAGGGCACTGTTATGAGGAGCCAGAGACGGAAGAAGCCCGAGATCGAGAAGGAATCGGATGAGGACGACAATGAAAGTCATCGGAAAAGAGACTTGGTGGAGGAGCTGGTGGGTGAGGAGAGGGAGGATGAGCATACTCACCGACCGGACGGGACGTTTGAGATCTTGAACGAGGTGGTTGTAGATCGGGGGCCGAATCCAAGTAAGCACCTCTCATTGTCGAGGCGAGGATGAACAGCTAACAGCAACAACAGCAATGTCATACACGGAAATCTTTGGTGACGACGAGCACTTCACGTCGATCCTGGCCGACGGAATCTGCGTGTCCACACCCACGGGCTCGACAGCTTACAACCTCGCAGCAGGCGGCTCGCTCTGCCACCCGGAGAACCCGGTGATGCTGGTGACGTCCATCTGCGCGCACACGCTGTCGTTCCGGCCCATCATCCTGCCGGACACGATCGTGCTGCGGGTGGGCGTGCCGTACGACGCGCGCACGGCGTCGTGGGCCAGCTTCGACGGCCGCGAGCGCATCGAGCTGCAGCCCGGCGACTACGTCACCATCAGCGCGAGCCGCTTCCCGTTTGCGTCGGTGCAGGCTGAGGGCCGCAGGAGCGAGGACTGGGTGAATAGTATCAGTGGGAAGCTGGGGTGGAATACGAGGCAGAAGCAGAAGGGGTATAAGGAGTGGGAGAAGTGAAGGGGTGGGAGATAGGGCTGGGTAGTGGGATGGTGGGAGGGGACAAATGGAGGATGTGATCATATAGAGAGAGGGCGAGGTCTGCCTGGGTTCATGTTGTACGACGTGAAGCGCTCTACGACGTGGAGAGTCGTGAAGATCCATGCTTGCTAGAAATCAGTAGGTACTTTTGAGGTACTAGTAGTTGGCCAACTTGGCTGTGGGAGTAACTGTACGCTTGTTACAGCGAGGAGGCTGTCTGGAAACATTGCTCGTGAGTGATTCCTCATGGCTGATATGATTTGGAATCAGAACAAGAGCATATTCGCCTCCAATGAGTATTTGAAAAAGTGATATTGAGATCCATCCCCGCGTTATTCAAATCAGCCGACGGCCCGCGTTAGGATCAACGTATATAATATTAATACGCAACAAGCTTGATGAAAACTTGGCCACGGGGTTTCTTCTTCAGAATTGACAGCTCCAATCTCTTCGAGAATATCTACGAAAAAGAGAAGAAGAAGTTGAAGAAGGTCTGAATCCTGCAGACCCCTGGAACTCCAGCTTCCCCATCTCCACGCCTGAGATTACCGGGACGGGTACCTGAATCCCATCTCACCGCCAAACCCCAGCGATAATTTCCAAGGATCGACGAAACCCCACTGGCTTCAACACCACCAGAACCACGCTCAACATCTCGCTTCGTGTTCCTACCCACGAAAACACCATCACCACCATCCTCACCACGCCAATTGCCCTCCAAACCGACCTCACCAACCCCCGATTGCCCATAATGGCCACCGCCGCCACCGCCTCCTCCCTCCCGCCCGACCTCTTCGACACAACCACCATAATCTCCCTCCTCGCAACCCTCGCCATCGTCCTCACAGCCTACCTGGCCTCGCACCGATTCCTCGCGCCCGCCTCGTCCGGCACGCTGCGCTTCCTCTTCATCTGGCACCTCGCCGACGCGCTGTGCCACTTCCTGCTTGAGGGCAGCTTCCTGTACCACTGCTTCTTCAGCTGGCTGCCGCTCGACCCCGCCGCCAGCGCCGCCTACTTCCTGCGCCCCGAGGGCTTCCTGGGTTATACGGACCGCGTGTACGGCGCGCAGGCTGGCGGGGAGAATGCTTTTGCGCAGTTGTGGATGGTGTATGCGCGGGCAGACCGGCGGTGGGCGGGCGCGGATGTCGTAAGTTATCGAGCTCGAACCTCGTAGGAGCATAGTGCTGACAATGTGGGATATCAGGGCGTGATCAGCCTCGAGCTTCTGACGGTCTTGTTCGACGGGCCTTTGGCGTGCTATATCTGCTACTGCCTCGCCAAGCGGGACCCCAAGGTGAGTATCTGGATGATCATCCTAGCGACCTGCGAACTATACGGCGGTAAGTCCAACCTCCAGCCAGAGAAGACGTCCCGGGACACTGGCTAACGGCGTTTGTGGTTGTAGGCTTCATGACGTTCTGCCCGGAGTGGCTGACGGGTAATATCAACCTTGATACGAGTAATTTTATGTATCTGTGGGTGTACTTAGTGTTCTTCAACACGCTGTGGGTGTGGATTCCATTGTGGGTGGTTTGGTACTCCGTGAAAGATATTTCAGGGGCGTTGAGTGAAAGACGAGTCAGGAAAGACTTGTGAAAGTATGCGTAGAAAGGCTGGAGGTGTTGACGTGGGTTTGATATTGGATAGCTTCAACTTATCAAATAGCCTTGATGTTATAAGTTGGACGATTAGTAGGGCATGATCGTGCTGGCAAGCTGCAAACACTACCTAATTCAATTATGCCCCGTGAAATCATACTCACCTAGTATATTTCTGCGACGCATTGTGCGACGCATTGGAGCAAACGTTACTCGGAAAAGCGATACTGTTAATGGTTAAAATTTTGTGTGGTGCAAGCAGGCAAACATTCACATCACGAAAGAGTTAGAAGTGGGAGAATCAAGTTATTTGATTCAGAAGCTATGTAGGGTATCTGAGAGCGAGTCTCATCTCATGACTGCGCATCCTCCCATGCCGAAGTCCAACGATCTTCCAAAGACGCCTTCATTCCTCCGCAACTGTTCATGACCAAGTACTGGTGGTGAACAGCTTAGATCTGCTGCTTGTGGCCCTCGGCCTTGGCGTCGTGCTTGGACTCGTCGACCTTGTCACCTAGGGCATCCTTGGCGGCGGAGGCACTGTTAAAGATGTTAGTCATGTGGTTAAGAGAGATCTCACGAGAGTATCACGTACCGAGTGCCAATGCCAGCGTTGGAGTCCTTGGCAACCTGCTTGTTGCCCTCCTTGGAGGCGCCGGAAGTGGCCTGCTGGACGGTCTCAGCGACGTAGTTGGCTCCCTGCTTGACGGACTCCATTGTGAAGGTTGTGGATTGTTTGGGGGTTTTGGTGGTGGTTGTTTGGTTGAGTTGATGAGTCTTGAGATGGAAGATTGTGAGAGTGTGATGATGAAAGAGGAGAGACGAGGACTGGATGGGAGGCTCTCGGGCTTTTATAGAGGGTGTTTGGCTTCACACACAGGTAGGCAGGTAGCTCCGCTGGGTAAGAGCGAATTGCCCGTGAATCACAGTCCGTCTCCGTCATGTGAAGGTGTCGAACACGGCTCTGTCGTCATAGACTTCACAAGCACTCACAAGCACGAGTGGGTTATTGGTGTGGGCAAACGGCACCAGGCAGAGAGCACACGAGCAGCAAGTCCTTCCTGTTAGACGACCTGCCCAGATCTACGAGTTGCCAGCCAAGCTACCGGAGGCGATGGCCCTCTCTGCCTTACCATGCTCGACGCTCGACCGCGGTGCAAATCATGGCGGCAGGCTCCTGGAGCAGTTTGTGTGCACAATGGCGTTTGTCGCGTTGCGGAAGGTTGACGTCACCATCGAGCAGCAATCAGAGGGACGTCATGCCAGGTTTTGGGGGAGCTTGGACCACGAGGGGTTGAGGAAGTTGAGGGGCAAGACGCGTCGCGCGGGGTTACAGTAGAGTTGTAGCCAGTTCTAAGTCAACAAGGAAGCCCGAAAAACCTGGCACTTGGCCGACTTGCTGCTACTGTCGGCCATCGCTCGATTCACTTCATGCAGTCGGGCTTACTCGGCGGTCTAGATCCGTCTGTCGCGGTGAGGCGAATGCACGGCCGACGCCACACCCTTCTGTAGATACTAGTACTAAGTCGGCCGCGGTCCACATCCATCCCGCGGGGTTCTATAGGTGTGGCGAGTGCGAGTGCCCCTCATGACGCACAAGTGCGGGGGCAGCGCGTCCCAAACTGCGAACAGCGTACCAAACGTACGTAGTAGTAACTCTGGCCTTTCTTAGGATGAATGTCTTGCCGCGACAAGTACAGTAGCCGGGGCAACTCTGGCCAAGGCAGCTGCCATCTCGACCGAGCCCGTGACCGCGCCTCATGCCAGTCATCGAGATCTTTCCTCTCTGGCCACGGAGACTTGGCTCCGGGTGGGCAGTTCTGCAGGTCCGCGGGTAGCGGCGGGCAATCGACAGCCAGCAGGCATCATCTCGGACATGTCCTCTCATCTTCATCCCGCCGTTTGAAGCTCCGATAGGTAGACAGGTTCTGATGGACAACCTTGTAGCCCTAGGATCAACGCGGGATCGAGAAGCTTGCTACTAGAGTCGCAACAGTCGTACGAATACGCAGCTTCTCTGGACAGAGTGGCCTTGCGAGGTGTCTATCTTGACTTTCGCCCCTTGGCTCTCCCCCCTCCGAGACTCTCCGCAACAACGGTAACACTGCAGCAAGATGACGTCCTGTACAAGAGTCTCGAGTCGTGTTCCTGTGGGAAAATGACATGAGTGACATGCGAATGCCAAGGTACGCACGGGAGGGCCAGCTGCCGGATTTACCATGTGAAGATGAGATGAGATATCCGATACGTCGCCCGATCCAAGGGCGTAGTCTATTCGTGCAACGGAGAACCGTGATTGACCTTTGTCTCGAGTCAAATCGTTAGTTGGACGCCAACTGATTACTATTCCAGGGAGGAACTAGATGCCGGCGGAGATGTATACCCTGATGAAGCCTCGTAATAACAAGGGTCTGCTACTGCATTATTCACAGTAGATCCGCTTACAGAAGATATCAACAGAACTTATCATTTGGCTTTGAGAATCGCAAACATCAACGACGTAGACCTGACGTTCGGGGGGTAATTTTCGGAAGTCTGAAATTGGGTTTCCAAAGTGCTGCTCTGAGTCTGGGCCTACCTACTTAGGTATGGAGCTTGTTGTGTTCGCCAAGTCACCGAGTTGCAAGCGTATTGAGGGCTTTGCGGCTTGAGGATCTACTAGACTAACTTCAGCCACATTGCGGCAGCTCGAGCTCTTGAAAGCCCCCTTGCTAGATTGTGATCGAAGGAGGTAGCTTGATTAGCACGAGTTAGCTGTCGGAAAACCCCCTTGCGGTGATTAAGCAAGTCTCTTCCCATCTTAAGCCCTTCTCCGATATGCTGAGTCGAAAGTCTTGAGACTGCTTTGGCTTTTAAGACGGAAGCAAGCTTGCGTGAAGCTCTAGTAGATCTAGAAAGACCCTTTCAGCTTCGTAATTACGTCTTACCAGAGACACGGCAGCTTCGCTTCTCGACATAATAAGGAAAGGCAGCTCTCATATTGTGCTTCGCGGTGGTTTCGGAGGCACTCGTCGCTTGAGGACGACACTCCAACTTTGACGGTAGCTTCGGCCGTAAGCTCTGCATCCAGAACAAAGCCCGTGAAACTTCGATAACCACAGACCCAGGTATATGTCAAATTTGATAGAAGGTCATGAAACCGAAGCGTGTTTGACGATTTGATCTCGCGAGCTCTCGATGTTGTGCAGTTCAAAACGAAGCTCGCCAAATGCTGGGCTAAGCCTCTTTTGGTAAAGCGGCCTGACTTGGACCTCCATCCTTTCAGGAGTCAGGAACCCGAAACTCAACTTCGTTCCATCAATGCTTCACGTTGTCCCCGAAATTTATGCGCAGCATCGGTGTTACATTTTGGCCTTTATCTACTAGTATGGTGCTAGACTTTGTGTCATCAGCGTCGTATTGCACAAGTCATTCTTGACCTTGGCCATTGAGGGTTATCTCAGCGTGTTCAAACGACGGCGATATGGGAGAAACTACTTTGCTGGTGATGTTACCGCTGCACACCAGGAGACGAGACTATCTGATGCCTTGCCAGAGACTTGGAAATCAGATCAAGGGTCAACTCACATGGTCTTGAAAATGCCTTGCAAGCCAATTCTTCAAAGCTGAGCTTGTACAGTTCAAGCATACCTCAGCTTTGAGAAACCGAATCAAGATGAACATCCTGGGACCCATGCCCTCGTAGAGCCGCTCAGGGTCTCTGCCGTTTGACCATGAATCGGCTTCTCGCAGATCCGATGTGACTCTGGGGCATCACTTCTGTTGATGACGGCTCGTAGGCGGGAGTGACTTCCTTTGCCTCGTCCATTTATGCCTTTTGCATTTATGCTTTGTTCTTCTTGTGCCCTTTCCAAGCAGTTTTGGAAGCATGAACTTGTTTCTTGCATTGATTGCTAGTCGAAGCTTGCACTTCTCTCGTTCATTTCTACATACGCAATCTCTCTGCTTCGCAAGTACGGCCCACGCTCCCCTCACCGTGGCCGTGGCGGTTAGGCTTGGATGCCCGCCGAGATACCCCCTTTCTTATATCTTCTGTCTGCACTCTTGCCTTCTTTCTATTCGGGGATTCCAGAAGTTTACTGAAGCCAAAGTCTTGACGACCAAACCGGGTAAATGAATTCTGAGAAGCCGTACTTAACACGCCAGGCTTGACGCCTGAGCCCATCCAGTCGAACTCTACCTGACAGGCGACGCTATGAGCAGCTGGAACTGCCTCAAACCAAGGATGGCGGATGGTTGGTCGAGGGATATACAAGCGGGATCAAGCTCGACAAGTTCTCAAGGCTTCGATTTCGATATCAACTCGACAGCAGCCGCAATCAACGACCTCGAGTTCGCTGCCGCCAAGTCGGCCCGCACGTCGCTCATCGTTCTTGCGAGTCTCAACGTTGCTGCTGCGTTCGTAACAGCTGTAGGAATACTCTGGGAATCTAGACAGGCTGCGAAGAAAAGCACTTTGAGTAGGAGGCTGAGGTACGCTTGAGATTTAAGACTGTTGCGCGACTTGAGACTGACTCTATAGACTATGCACGATTGGCGTCGTGGGCCCGGCTGAAGTGTTCCCGTTCATACTCTCCTGCGGCATCGTATTTCAAGGAATTGTGTTCGCCGCCGCTCAGTCTAAGGGGCTGGAAGCGCTCTTGATCCTGGGATGTGCTTTGACTTCGCAGCTCATGTTACCTGGTATGTTTGGTCGTGATCAAACACTAATTCTACTCAGCTAATGTGGTTCAGCTCTATTTATCACACCCTTTATTCAAGTCGTGTTTGCCTTGGAACTGTCATTACGAGCTTTAAGGCGTCATCCCTTTCTGGCAAAGGGTAGATGGAACGTCACAATCTGTTTAGGGATTATCGGGTTATGTTTACTGACCACATTCTTGATAACCTTCTTTATTCGCCCGTCGAACTTTTGCTTTCCATCGCTGTTTTGGTTCTTGCAGCGGTACAAGCTGGGATGTTTTTGGCTTCTAGTGGTCATTGTTACGATGCTAGCCATCGCTGCTGTGGTGATATCTGTGAACCTTCGCAAAGATGCGAGCATCCAAGTCACCGAAAGGTTGGCGGCTTCTCGTATGGTTTACTTCCTAGTGGTGGCTGTGGTCTCCAATGTGAGTATCAGGCTGAGAAAAATGAAGGCCAAATATACTAACACCAAGCAGATCTTTCTCATCCCCTTCTTCTTCAGTCTTTCATTCAGCGACCCTCGCACATCAGGAGCGGAGACGTTGCAGCTTTCCATGGTTGCCGGCGTTGTTGCTAACCTTTCTGGATTTACGAACGGAGGCCTATACCTCTACCTCCGATCAAGCAAGGCCAAGATTATCGGACCACGGGAAGGACTTGCTCCAAAGACAAGAGAAATTGCAAAAGGGGTTCGAGTCTGGGCTCCTAGTAGGTACGATTATAGTTACCAGATTACCCAGCCCATATCGCCGCCGAGATCATTGCACAGGTCAGACAGCATCGAGGGTTTGGTCGAGAAGACGAAAGACGAAGAGCACCGTATTGACAGCCCAAAATGGACACCAACTTACAAGCACTATCCCAAGCCCTTCGGTTCTAATGATGGCCGTTCGTCGGAGGAACCTCCCAGAACGCCCAAGCCAGCACAAATTTCAGGAAGCTCGACACCTAAGAACTATTCCACGAAGCCATCGTACAGCATCTTCCCATCCACAGATGATATTTCTCACCCGAAAGCAGCGTTACATCTTCCTACGCCGACATATATCCCTTCATCAAGCACAAGGCTTCCTTATCTCGATCTAGTGGACGATATCCTTCCCCCACCACTTATTCCTAGTCTCTCAGGTGCCCATCACCGACGAGATTCCTCGATAGTGTCATCTGCAACTGTTCAGATTGGACTTAGGTTCTCGAACATCAATGATATGGGCCCTTTGAGTGCCACGTATCATCGAGACTCCGGCGCTGCGCAAGCCTACGCGAATCAGCCTGCAGGGCGTTCAAGATTGCTCAGCCCTCTGATCACTGCGACAACTAACAGTCTCGATGAGAAAGACCACTCTCACAACACAGAAAGGCATGATCTCGGAATAGCCCCGGCGGCTTCTTCAACTTCTTTGCACGAAACAGTTGCCGAGGACTCAGGAAAGGGGGTTACCCTTAGTCCAACGGTTTACATCCCGCAAGAACCCCAATCGCGGCTGGCTGGCAAGGATTTGGGACTGAGGCTTGGAACTTCGAGACCACCCAGACAACTTGAATCAGGTAGCCCTAGGACGTCACATGATGAACCCGAGGTCAGGAATATGGATTGGATCTAAGACACTTAGGGTGAAAGTTTTTGCGGGCGTCACTGGGCGGGTCAGGGGGATCGTGGTGACCACACACCAGCTGTGTATCATATTTACGACGTTACTGTTATGTCAAGGGCTACGACGGGATGCGGTTTCTGCTTTTTGCTTTCTGGCACTTTTTTTTCGTGATACTAAACCAGCTTGGCATGGTCACTGGGCTGTGCCCGGCCTTGTCAAGCTGGTGGGCGTTCATCTGATGTCCTTGTCTTGGATCTGGCGTCTTGACGTAGACAGATAAATAGGCCTTTGACTGCGTGTACATTATTTAGAAACCTGGCTGGCCATACATATTCCATAGCGTGAGCATAGTAGCATGAATCATGATATCTTGCATTCCTGCTACACGAGCAACAACTGCATAAACTATTTGACCTTTTGCTTTCCAGCAACGGCCACATTTCTTCGCTCCTCCCATTTCTCCCACCCAGCCTGGCACATATCTTCCTCCACCACCAGATCCCTCACCCTGAAAGCTCTCGCAATCGGCGTATCCAGCGCCCAGCCCAGCAGACCCGTCTGCCGCACCACACTCGTAATAACGAACCACCCGACCGCACAGACAACCCCAGCCGCGCAGCCCACGAGAACCTGCTTCGGCGTATGATAGTCCAGATAGACCCTGCTCCACGCCGTCGCCGCCGCAACCGCCATGCCCGCTACGCTGATGCCCAGCCTCTCTAGGACAGTCCACGGGCGGTCCGCGCCCAGTCGGCCCATGCGCGGGCTGTGACGCACGAGTAGGAAGAGCGCGAGCGATACGCTCCAGAAGGCGACGAACTGCGCGTGCGAGCTGGGCATGCCGTAGCCCTTGCCGTGGATGCGCCGTGGGCGGTCCTCCTTGATCAGGCGCTTGAGGGCGAAGTTGAGGGCCTCGCAGGCGAGCTGGCCGGCGAACATTAGGGCGATCTCGGCTTCGCGCGTGAAGAGGATGAGGGTGGCGTAGACGACGCAAAGGGCTTGGGGGAGGAGGGCGAGGTAGGCGCACACGAGGGAGAGGTGGTCGTCGGGGTCCTGGGTGGTGCGCGTTAGCTGCGTGCTCGTGATACGGGGGGGAGCGTCCTCTCAGGGAAACGCACGTAGTAGACGTGGGTGAGAGAGAGGGAGGCGAGGGCTGTTGAGTCGTCGTCCATGATGGCGGTGGGAGCGTCTCAACGATGCATGCTTCGGCGGTCAGTTGTCACGGCGGGCGTAGCAAGCTACTGCAGGCGTTTCAAACGGCGATAACGACGAGAGTATGAAACCCCCACAAAGATAGTATGCGCTGAAATAGTTGCGGAAGAATTCGAGACTCTGACGACCTCAGCCTCGTGGACGACGTCGTCGTCGTCGGAGCTGCAGTGGCAGTTGGCAGATGCAGCCCACTGCCCGTGATCTGAGGCTGCTGTGTGTCTCCGTCGTGGCTTGCCCTGTGGCTGCGTGGCGTCGTGGCGGTGGCATCCCATTCGTTGGCTGGCTCAACCGCCACCGCGAACCCACGGGCATGTACCTTAAGGTACCTGGAGGCGAACGAACGGCGAAGGAGTCATTATCAAGCAACGTCAAACCTTCGCGCAAGAAACCCAAAGACCAAAGAGCCCCCCCCCCAAACTTTGCTCTCAAAGCATATCTTTTACTCTGCGCTGTGGAAAGCACAAGCATGATTGATCACCGGAGCAACGTGACGCGCTCGTGTTTTCGCTGAGAAAGCATAATCATCCCTCGCCTGGCCGGACCTGTGGCGGTTTTCATCTCATCTGTCTATCACCTCTGTTGATATTGATATCACCCTGAATGTTCGGCGACGCCCACTTCTACACGATTCGCTATCGAAACCACCCATAGCGTGACCTGATACATCTTGCCAAGCTTTTGCATACGCTTACTCGACACGCACTCTTCCGGATATTATGAGACATTACCTCTTCGATCTTCATGATGGACGATGACAACGATGACCCGCGCCTCGTTGAGCTGGAGACGCTCGAGGCCATCTACCCCGAGATCCAGCGTCTGGACGAGCGCAGCCCCTTTAGCTTCCAGATAGACCTGCCGGTTGAACCAACGGATCCCGTGACCGTCACCTTCCCGCCTCGCGAGATCGTCGAGGGCGGTTTGCCAGCGGTGGACGTCCTCCAGGTCACTCACCTCCCGTCGCTGCGCCTGCGCATCCATCTGCCGGACGGGTACCCTGGAAATGTTCCCCCCAAGGTCGAGATCACGACGACGCCGCTGTGGCTTGACCCGGAGATCATCAGGAGGCTTGAGGACGAAGGTCCACGGCTGTGGGACGAGGTCGGCCGGGACACGGTTGTTTACTCGTATCTCGACCACGTCCAGCACGCGGCTGAGGATGTCTTCGGCGCCCTGACGCCCGAGGGGACGCTCCAGGTTGATGCGGTGCATCAGGTTGGGCTGCTGGACTACGACAACAAAGCCAAGAAGGCAGCATTTGAAAAGGAGACGTTTGATTGTGGTGTTTGCTTAGGTGAGTACTTCTACTGCTACTGTTACACCACTGCTGTGTTACACTGCCGCCGTGTGGCACTGCCGCCGCTCCCCGTATCTTGTGATACCCGGCTAACCACCCGCTCAGATCCGAAGAAGGGATCGCAGTGTCACAAGATGCTCGACTGCGGCCACATTTTCTGCCTCGAGTGCCTGCGGGGGTTCTACGGCGACGCCATCAAGGAGGGCAATCTTGCAGCGGTGCGGTGCCTTACCCCCAACTGCGCCAAGGAGCGTGCTGCAGCCCAGAAGTCGGCGATCCACGAGGCTGGCGGACCAACGACACGGTCCCGGAAGCCCAAGATCACCGTCAGCCCAAGCGAATTGCTCCAGATTGGCCTTCCCGAGGACGTGGTCGAACGCTACGTTACGCTCAAGTACAAGACGGAACTAGAGTCGGACAAGGACACCATCTACTGCCCGCGACAGTGGTGCAACGGCGCGGCTCGTTCCAAGAAGCACAAGAAGCCCCTTGGGCTGGAGTTCGCCGAGACGTCCGACGATGACGAGCAAGAGGCGCCTGCTAGCACGCCTACCGGCCACCACGCCAAGTTCAACCCGGCGGACCTGCTCTCGGTGTGCGAGGACTGTGGCTTCGCCTTCTGCAGCCGGTGCGCGCAGTCGTGGCACGGCGAGTTCGTGCGGTGCGCGCCGCCGCGCGAGACGGGCGAGCTGACCGAGGAGGAGAAGGCGTCGCTCGAGTACGTGAAGCTGCACACGAGCCCGTGCCCGACGTGCAACGCGCCGGCGCAGAAAACGCACGGCTGCAACCACATGATCTGTTCGCGCTGCGACTCACACTTCTGCTACCTGTGCTCCGCATGGCTGGACCCCACGAATCCCTACCGACATTACAACGCCCAGCCTGGCGGCAAGGTCACTTCGTGCCACAACCGCCTGTGGGAGCTGGAGCAGGGCGACGGCGACGATGTTGGTCTTGGGTTTCACGGAGGTCGCGGTGGCGCGCTGGTGCAGGACGGGGTTGATTTGGATCGGCCGCTAGATGGGTTGGACGACATCCACGACGACGCCAACGACGAGATCGTGGAGGTCAACGGGGACGAAGCCAACAACAACGACGTTGGTGGTAGACAGCTCGATGCGGAAGGTCGTC
>JAANBC010000355.1:0-34080 GCA_014621405.1 Stylonectria norvegica
AGGGGGACTTGCAATCCAAATGAGGTGGCAGGCACCCGGACTTCCAGGTTAGAGGTACCTTCCACATTCAACAATAGACGGAACGGCAACCTGGAACTCTCCACCAGCCCAGCTCAAATGGACCCCGTGGATCCCTCGAAGAGCCCCCCGCGGCCGCCGCCTGGAGATGCACCTCAATCACTCCATGGAGCACGCACTGGAGGGCACTAACAAAGTCCAGATGCCCGGCCAGCTTGCACCCGACGTACTGCTACGTACTACAGCTGTACTACAGCGGATCCTGCGGGTGCCAGATCCTATCGATAACCACCTGAAAGCCTCGTGGGCCGTCGGCAAGGTGGATCACGCGCGCGCCTGTTTCCTTGTTGGTCTGTTCCTGTTCCTGGGCATGAGCAACAAGGATGATGGAATTACTGTAATATTGGACCATATTGGACCGTCATTCGCGAGTTTATTGTCTTTATTCGATAATACTGTACTAGATTTCTCGGTAAAATAAGTAATGTTGGATGGATGATTGACGCGAGGGATAATTGCACAACGCAAACCACACCATTACATGTAGACTACTACCTTATTGAGTATCATCTAATAGATCCGTGAGATCCGTATGCCAAGCAAAATTCCCGTACCAAGATCCCCAACGACTAGTCGGTCACCCTTTCAAGTCAAGTTCCGACCCGTCTTCGTCGTGCATCTACAAGCGCCATCCAACGTGTCCCCCAGCGGATGGCTTGCATACATGAGCCCGCATAGCCACGTCTCATTCGTCCCGGGCGCATCCAAAGCCAAGGTTCCCGGGCAACATGACAACCTCGTCATGGACTTTGGATCCAACACTTTCTTGTTCCGTCGCGGAGGCCTGCCTCGTGGGCCAAGTATTAGGACGTCGACCAACACTTCACTTATTACCGCGCAAAACAAGCGCCATTACCAGCCATGTGTTCGAGACCTTCAAGACTACGTAGTACCTACTAGTAATTGACTACTAAATAAGTAAGGTAGCTATCCAGCTGGGAGATTCACTAGTCGCCCATGCTAGCTACGGTGATTGCGAATACCCTTGACCGACATTATACCCCATCATGATGGATGCATCTTCATCCATCCATGCGTGCCCGTGTTTGTATGTTATGCAGGAAGTACACGTAGCTATCAACCCAAACGCCCCGTCACATAGCGGATCAATGAGATATCACTATCTTGACCAATCATTACTGAATTGTTTTTCCTTCTCCCGCATGCCTCAGACCATCGTCAGGTTGACAGGCGCACAGGCTCGTAGATGCCACCGCCCCAGCCTGCAAGTCATGGATATCCAAGTCGACGCTATTTCTCAGGCCTGCGGGCTGCCTACTAGCTTATCAATCCCTGTGCTCATCAGCCTTCAAACACTCTACTTCATACACTTCACTCATAAAACATGCCAACCACGCACCGACCTCCAGACAACAACGATTCCAGGGCACATGGCACGGGGCAACGAGAGTTATACATAGCAGCTCCATTTTGTCCTTGGACCGGGCTCAGCTACTGCGTACGTACACGGGACATCTACTTCTCAGAGTCCACTTCCAGAAGTCTCCCATGATGAGCCTCCTCCATCCTTGTCGAGACAAACATACATATGAGCCTGTCCTCCGGTCGTTTTCTCAGGCTAGCCTTCCCTTGAGCATCCTCTAGGCTCTCGCATGTCAGAAACGTCGACCAGTGTCGACCAGACCTTAACTCCCAGCCACACACAAACACATTGCTGTTGTCGCACTATTCTCCGCGTTCCAGTCGAATTTCTTGCAAGTGCCTGGGACCAAACTTTTCGGGCAAATAGAAAGAAAAGAAAATATTAAACGAGATAATGTGACTGCGTCTCCGCTGGCAGGAGGTAGTAGTATACAGACGCAGCTGCGGTCAAGAGTGCCTGTGTATTCGCAAATATGCCAACACTTTCGTCGGCTTGCATACGTCTCTTGATTAGACATCCCATTCCTCCTCCTCGTCATCTTCGTCGGCGGGCTCATCCTTAGTGCTCAGCGCTGAGAAAGATCCGAATGACTGTGTGGGCTTGGCCGCTTGGGCACCAGCCGCAGGCTGCTTGGGCTGGGCGGCAGGGCGGCTCTGGGTCGGCTCGTCGCCAGAATCGACCGAGTCTTTCTTGGAGGCCTTCTTGGAGGCCTTGGTCTTGACAGTGCTCCACTCGTCATCGTCGTACTTGAGGTTTTCCGTCTTCTCCCCTGCCGATGAAAGATTCGTCCAGCTGCCTTCGATCGACTTGGGCGCAGTCACCGGTTTCGATGGCGCAGCTGCTACCGACTTCTCAAACGTGTCCAATGGCTGATGGAATCCATTGCTCTCAGCAACAGCCGGTGCAACCTGGGGAACGTTTGCACTGCTACCGCTGGAAGATGCCTCTGTCCAGACTGATGGCTTGTTGGACAAGAACTGGGATCCGTCCTTGGCAGGACGACCCTCGGCGATGCGCGCTTGTCGTCGATGCTTCTCCTCGAGCACCTTGCGCTCTTTCTCGGATTCTTGACGGGCAGCCTTGGCGGCTTCGGCCTTCTTGCGGTTCTGTCGCGCCTTCTTGGACTCAACCGGTTCGGCAACCTTGGGCGCTCTGGGCTTCTGGTTCTTAGGGGCCGTGTCTGTGAGTCGCAGTATAGAAGGGCCCGTGGCGCGGGTTTGCTCGAGCATGTCCGACACATCGCCAGATTCGGCGGGTCCAACGGGTCCGACCTCGGGAGAGGTGAGGGAAGATCGATCGTCGTCGGCGTCGCCACCAGTGGTGGAGGACGGAGCGGACTCCTTGGTGGACTCCTTGGTGGACTCCTTCTCCTCGGCATGATCGATGATCTTGTTCACGCGGGACTGCTTGACAGACTTCTCCCTCTGCTTGCCACCATCGGCCTTGGTGGCGAGCTTGGTGCCCTCCTTGGCTTTGGCGAGCTGTCTGGCGAACTCGCGGTTGTCCACGTCATCGTCAGGAGCATTGTCCTGGTCGTTGCTCAGCCAGGCCGGATCTGGCGCTTTGCTGGCAGCTGCCGACTTTGAGGTTTTCTTGGCCGTCTCTTGAGCTTGCGAGACAAAAGTCTCCTTTCGCAGCTTCTTCTTCCGATCTTCCTTACGCGGCTCGAGTAGTGGAGCATTGGAGGCCTTTGTCTGCGCGGCCACAGCTCGCTTCCTGCCCTTTTGGGTTGACACCTGGTAGATGACATAGCCTACTCCGAACAAGGTGGCATAGGCACCAGCAGTGTAGAGGTAATTCATAGTATCCGCCATTATGATTGATGCTATCCCCGAGGGAATGAGGGTCGATCGGGAGGCTCGCGTGCAATGGTCGAGTTTGTCGAGTTGGAGACTGGCGAGTCCGTCAAACAAGGGGAATTGGGGGTTGGGAATGGTCGACGATGGGCGAAGAAACCAAGCGGTTGAATAGGATATGAGAGACGAGAGACGAGAAGCGAGACGCGAGACAGCAGTCGACTCGTTTCCGTCTTCTAAAGGAAAGTTGGGCGATGAGGGTGAAGGTGAAGGGAGTTGGCGTGGTTGACGGCTGGCAAGTGGCGCTGTCGCAATTGAGAGGCCAGATTGTCTTCAAGGAGCTGGAGACGTGCTAGCTAACAAAAAGGAGCTCGGCCACGCGCAGGGGTGCGACAACAGTCGACGAACAACTGCACCGGGCGATGGACGGGGGAGTTGATGGCGAAGATGGCGAAGGCTGAGAATACGAAAGATACGAAAGGAGGGGATGAAGGTGCAAAAGTTGAGCTTGGTGCCCTACCTTACGTATGCTACTGGCGATGGAAAAGTGAAGTGGCAAGCGGGAAGACACCAGGTGGCTTCAACACGAGCATAGCTTCAAGCTGGAGAGGTCAGGTCACCTCAGTACGAGCCAGTGATTGTAGCCCCCCGTCGAGGTCGTCGTGGGGGGGTCGAGACAGCCCTGCAGCGCTCGAGGCGGGCTATTGCAGCGAGGTCGCCCGCTGGAGTCGCCCACTGGAGTCGCCCACCAGCACCTCCACTGCGTCCCGTCGGGTCCTCTCAAACTCTCAACTGTACCTTATTAGCCGGGGAGTCTCATGGAAGGGTCCCAGCCCAATGGAGGTTCCCTTCAAATTCCATTTCCAAACAGGCGTCTTTCATATGACCCGAACCTACTTAGCCTCGCTGCCGCCCTGATCGTGCAGCTTCCACCCTGGGCCCCCTCTCTGCCTGGGCGGGTTCTATCCACCATGATTCCATTCAGGGGCTCTGACTGTCTTTCTAGCTCTGGTTCCTCGGACGTATTATAACTTACACGTACGAGCCAGTCTCGAGCCAGTCTTTGACTCCCGTATCCTAGAGACAGATGGGGATGAGAGTCATGTTATTGTCCCAAGCTACCTCTAAGGGGGACGAAAGTGGTCGTTGAACAGGCTTGCCTTGCTGAAGTCTTGTTATGGGGCCATTGGACACCAACATTGACAGCAACCTTCAATTTACAGACTAACCTGAAACTCATCGTCGTCCCTTGGATTGATACCTACCTACCTAGGAAGTCGGATGCCAAGCTAGACACCTCATGCAAAGCTCGCATGGTCTAGTGGTCATGACTCCAGATTTTGATTCTGGCAACGGCAGTTCGATCCCGCCTGTGAGCTATTTACTTTTGCTCTATTTGATATAATTGCAGGTGTCAAAAGTCTAGTCACTTGGTTTCCAGTCCCAAAACCTTTCTTCCTGCAAGATGAGAAGAAGCAGACTTGTTGGAGTTCGCGTGCCTAGATCTAATTTAATTTTTGCCATTATGCCTTTTCCACTTGCGGGGTCCTACTCTAAAGCGGCGGCGGGCAGATGAACTCAAATCTTGCGACACCTGGTCGGCGGATGCTACCTTGAAAACCTGACCTAGTGGCAAGGTACATTGGCATAACAGACCGCGGTGTTTGATTGAGTGACGTTCCAGCCAATCTTAATAATTACGGGCAATGCATGATGGCAAGGCTCCAAGAGTCAATAGTCCGTCAAGTCCGTCTGTGGTAATAACATGAAGAGAGGGGGACCAGAATGTGGTCCGAATGGCAAAGGGCCGAGGGGCGGCGAGTGAGAGCGTTTGGGATGAACGACGGTCTGCTGTCACCCGTCTGTCAACTGATAATTACCAAGTACTAGTAAGTAACACTAATGTTCAACTGACGATGATGCTATATTCGTACTTTGTACATCGGTAAACGGTTTCGAAATGGCTGTGCAACTCAGCTAAACACTGGTCTCTTAGAACTGCATCACACATCCCCTCACGTGGTCCTTCAACATCAGGGTACACGAGCTACAGGTGACTGTGACGGGTGCACAACGGAAAAAATCTCACAATTCATGTTTACTTTAGTAGAATTTGCGCAGAACACATCAACAGCATACTACTAGTATGTACGTTTACGACCTTTGCATGCCTCGTAGTGTGTCTGGTATCCAATCTTGCTGGTCTCTTCTCTGACAGTTACTACCACGGACACGGCCTTTCATGACGCCGCACCAGATGAGCAGTCCGAGGCTTATCTCATTAGCAACCCCACCTGCCTGCCCGAGGGCGCGCGGGAGGAGGGGAAATCGTAGACTACTCCTCATACCTCATACTTCATACCGTGTGAATCACTTCCTCACCTCTTCTTGGCTTGAATACATCTCTTCAGTGCTGAAGTACTTGTTTTGATTAGTGGCTTCAACTTGCACTCTATACTTCTTTTGCTACTCTTGTTGGATTTATAGATATCTATCTTACCATCATCCCGCTGTGCCCATTGTACGCCTTTGCGCTTCGTCCTGTATTTCTTGGCTCGACATATCACCATATCCATTACTTTACATCAAGATGGCGGCCAAGCAGAGAATCATCATCGATACCGATCCAGGTAATGCATCATTGACAACCCAGCCCTCTCTCCGCAGTCACCTAATTGCTTCAAGGTGTCGATGATATGCTGGCCATGCTCCTAGCGTTGAGCGCCTCTCCGGAGGAAGTCGACGTGGCTATGATATCTGTCACATATGGCAACGTTCCGCTGCAAAGGTATACTGTTTGACCACGCGTCTGTGCCTTTAAATTAACAAGTCTGTAGCTGCCTTCGTAATGTTGTTTCTCTCTTCCATGTCTTGGATAAGGAGCTCGCTTGGAGAAAGTCAACTGGAAAACCAGAAGGTTTTGGAGCCATGAAGGCTAGCAAGCCCATCGTTGCTGTTGGCGCGGAGCATCCTCTATGTGATGAAGAGCTGATGGCCGATTACTTCCGTACGCTGTTGCTGCCTTTTACTTCTACCCCTGGCTTTCACTAACACGAGGCCACTTAGACGGCGCTGATGGGTTACACAATGTTCATAACGCGCACCCGCATCTGTCTCCTGCCGATACATGGAAGTCGCTATTCCAGGATGGAGACGATTCTGTCGACCCAGAGACTTACTCCCCTTATTTCACCCCGTCCAAGGTTGTAGCCCACAAAGAAATACTCCGCCTCCTCCGGGAGAGTCCCGCAGACACCATTTCCATCCTCGCTGTTGGGCCGTTGACCAACGTTGCTCTAGCTGCAGCCGAAGACCCTGAAACCTTCCTGCGAGTAAAAGAGCTGATCGTCATGGGCGGAGCCGTGCACTGCGAAGGCAACGCAACTCCCGTCGCCGAGTTCAACTGCTACGCCGACGCCGTCGCAGCAGCCAGGGTATATGCCCTCACGTCACCCAACCCACACACCACCATGCCAGCGGTCCCGCAGGAGCTGTCGACGCTGGAGCCATATCCTCCCAGGCTCTCCCGACAGCTCAAACTGACGCTTTGCCCGCTGGACATCACCACTCCCCATGAGATCACCAAGACTTACTTCACGGAGCACATTAAGTCGCACATCGATGCCGGTAGCCCGCTTGCCCAGTGGACTTCACACTTTCTCATGGGCGCATTCAACCAGATTGAGTCAATGGTGGGGCCCGGGGTTGAAGCAGGTCTATCGCTACATGACCCCTTGACCGTGTGGTACGTTCTGACTCATGATGATCCTCTGTGGAAGGGGCCTGCAAAGCTCGAGGATATCCGTGTCGAATCAGCAGGCCAATGGACCCGTGGAATGCATGTCATCGACCGCCGTGGCAGGCCCAAGCCGGGTGAGGCTGGCCTCAAGCTCACTGACGACCTGTATCTCGATCCGAAGATTGTGACAGTCGACGAAGTTCCCGGTGATACCATGGGCTGGCTCAGCGTCCGCCAGGGTAACAGAATCAACCGCCTCATAAAGTCACCCGGCCATGACGTCTTCAAGGGCTTTCTGATGGAGAGGATTTTTGGTTAAGCAGCAACATGACGCTTCGGCAGCCCATGTTTGTCAGCATATAGTCTCGAAGAACGCGAAGCAGGTAGTTTGAAGCGGGCGCATACCCTTGTGAAAACCAATGGATTGTCTAGAACTCCTCAAAACGCAAACGCCGTGTCATCTCCAAGTAGCAGCCGACCGGAGACATTGCGCCTCACATATGCTAAGCCGTACCCTAAATTTCATCATGATATCTCGATTCGCCCGCTATACGTGTTTGATGCCCCCAATCGCCGAGCCTTTGACTTCCGTCCAGTTGATGCTATCGTCCAGAGCCTCGTCGACGAGACCGATTGAGCACACGTTATCGCCGCGAACGAGGTACAGCCCTAGCGGCACAACGGCGGAAGGTTCTTGGTCGTCTGTTGTCCGGATGATTCGCTCTGTCGCATTACTCAAGACCTATACGTAAGGGGTAAGCCACGATCCGGGTGACAGGAGCTGTAGAGACGGCATACCAAGTTGGTCGTCTGGTCGTAGGCAGCCAAGGTGCCGACCAAGATTCGTGAGTCGGCCGTTACGATCAAGACCTTCTCTACACGCGACGTCGTTAGAAAGCTGGGGAGGAAGTAGCTGCGGGGCTTGCGATGGGCCGCTTACTGTTCAGATAGCCCCCGAGGGTCGCCATACTGTCGGAGAAGCTATACGAGCCTGCGCCGTAGGAGAGACTGTCGGGAAATCGGGTGAGGCGAGCGCGGGCCTGTTTCGTCTGTCGTGGGAAGCCGTTGGCGGTGATGTTTGGGAGTGAAGGACCGTTGGCGGGGACGGTACTGTACTTTTTGGAGGGGAAATGATAGTGCCGCTAAACCTTGTTGGGCCGGTTGGATGGCACCTCACATATAGAGAGCACTTCTGGATGTTTCTCGACGACATTTGCTAAGTGATCAATAATGTATCACAATAATATTCTGGTTGAACTAGTCGTATGGCCGTCTTGTGATTATGCCTTGTTTTACTTCTCGACGCAGTCGCTAGGGTTGATTCTACTGTTTACATATACGTGATGTCTGGTGTTCAAGGGCACCTGCCAGAGCTTGATAAGAACCATCGAAGTGAAAACGTACTTTTCGGCTTGGGGTATGGTAACTCATGGACACCACTGCTGTCTATATGAAGAGACTATTGGAAGAAGCATACGACGCCGGATTTCCTGCAACTCTCCACCAGCTGTTCATTACGGGTAAGGTACCAGGTAGGGAGCTGCTACCTCGACAGAGGCGAACTACCCTGGATATCGAGTCTTCAGTTCAACGATCAGCTGTACGTGATCGCTGACGATCAAACCAAAATGGATATCATTAGAAAGACAGAAGCGCACAAAGCGACCCGTTGGAAGACAGCTCGAGGCGCATAACTAGATCATCAGAAGAATGCGCACGGCTAGCGTCAGGACCAGATTACGACAGGACCTGCAAACAGCGGACAGGACTTCAAATGATCACCACATTCATTCAACGACGATGTGAGCGCCATGATACGTCAAGTCGCAGAGGAAGTGGAAGCATCTTCTTCACTACGCCAGACAAGCCAGCGTAAGCAATGAAAACGAGAGGTTCGCGTCGCCTGGAGGCAGTGTAATACCAGGGACACAGTGGACGGAATCATGTGCAAGCACAGCGGAAACCATCCGAGATGCAAAAATAGGAATAATCAAAGTTGATGTCCTTAGACATCTTCCAGAGATTAAACTGAAAAGAACAGATACTACACTTGATCTAAGCCAAAAGGCAAAGAGAGCTAAGGAGAAAAGGAAAAGAGAAAGCGAAGCTTAAGAGGGGAGCGATGGTTCTTATAGTGGATGTGAGGGCGGTGTGGCGCTGAGTGATCTGGTGCCTGGCAGAAAATCAGCCAATGAGCATGGGACCTGCCGCAGCTGCAGCCTGAGGCCTGAACGACCTGCGAGCTCACGGTGAAGACCGCCTCAGGAAATCGGCAGCGTCGCCAAACATTATTCTCGAACACTTTGGAAATTCCTATGTGCTATGGATTGACTCGTCTTACTTAGGGACGTGTTTCTTCTTCAATCACGCGAGTCGGTTGTCCTCGTAAGCCTCCATCCTCAGAATTATGCTTCGCCCGTACATGTAGCCAGCAGCTGCATAACCACCGCACACCATGATACTGAATATTGATCTCCAATCTTTTTAATCTTCTCCTGATACATATTTGAATAGTCAACATGATTCTCTCCGGAGGTTCCAATACTTGCGTACGATGCGTGCATTCTTGAAGTATTGAGTCTAATTTGACTTACCACGGACCATTACCTATCGGCTCGCGGATTGCAGCGTGACGCTTGACTGTCTAAACTGGGCAGGCGACGTTCCTTGAACCAACACGCAACACACAACCAACAGTTAGTCCGTTGGATGTTTCACTCTCATAACCGACAAGCCTTTTTGCTCCCAACCGCATATGTAGGCAACGACTTCCATCATTGGACAAGAAGCTAGAGGACATGGCGCAGTCCGACGAGGGTGACATCCGAAACATTGGCTTAGAAGGACGCATGACCTGTCAACTTAAGGCATGCTGGCGTTTGCTTTAGCGAGAACAATGTCAAGACGCTGCGGCTGAGGTGGCAGAGCTCTGAAATTGAAGCGGCTAGTTGACCAGCTCGGGCTGCAGCGAGGTCTTGCCCTGCCTTGCTGCATATGAGGCTGCTGTAGAAGTGGAAGCTACAAGAACGCTGCCTAGGTTCGCAGTTTGCAAACGAGATTGCCAGATCCTGTATCAGCAAGGCATGTCGGTTGCTGTAACCTCTAGCTACGATGCATGTTAATCGATAGACATGATGGAAACGACGACGTCAGCTGGAGGTCCGATAGGCTGCGAAACCTGGCCGCTAAGACACCTGCATGGGATCTCGAAGCAAATCATATGTCTGAGTTCGACGTAGAGAGTTCCCTTATTCCAACGCTAAGTCCAATGTCTTGCCAAAAGGATTCACCAGCCTTCCAGAAGCATAGAACATCCGCCTCTACACCACCATCTGGCACGACAACGACGCCAGCAATGCCCATCATGGCCAAAATTGGACGTATCACTTTTACTAGAGCAATCATTAAGCCTATCTCAGCGTTTGAAGCATTCTCGCACATGGCTTGGCGCAAGCTTGCGTTTCGGGGCCCGCGCTGTCGGTGTCGTGGGACGTGCCACAACAATACTACAGAGCATCGTATTGTTCAACCATGATCGCACATCAAATCGGAATGTACAATGCGAAGCGCTCAAACCGGCAAAGTGTGATAGCTCATTCGGGAAGCAGTGAAAAGGGGAGGGAACTTTGAAGAAAGATGGATATAAAGGGTAAGGAAGTCACGGATAGTATTGATCAAGAGGTAGGCACGACATCTACGCTTTGGGAGCTCATCTTCTTCACCTTCACCACTCCTGAAGACCCGAAAACCGTCAAATAAAAAACACGATGCCGCCTGGCATGCTCACAATCTTGGCCGTGCTGCTGCACGCATTGCCAACATTGACGATCGCTGCCCCAGTGGTGGTCGAGTCTTTGGACCAACCTCCCTCTGGATGGGAAGAAGTCAGCTCTCCTGCGCCTGACAAGCTGATCAAGCTTTCCATCGGACTTGAGTCAGACAACCACGAACTCTTCGAGCGCACACTCTATGAGGTTTCGGATCCGTCCCACCCGAGCTATGGCAAGCATCTTTCCCGCGAAGAGGCCAAGGCTCTCCTCAATCCTCGCCAAGAAGTCAGTGACTCTGTGAAACGATGGCTCACTGATGCCGGCGTTCCAAGAAGCCAAGTCCAAGACGATGGCCCGTGGCTACATATCCGCACGACTGTCAGCGAAGCCGAGAATCTCCTCAGCACACGATTTGGTGTCTTCGCCCGCGACGAAGAGCAGGTGGTGCGCACGAGGGAGTACTCGGTGCCAGCAGAAGTGCGCGACCATATCACCACTATCCAGCCCACGACATTCTTTGGCAGCGCAAAGAAAACTCAAGATGTCAGAAGATCGGTTCTTGACGAGAAGAAGGCGGCCAAGAGGGGCGGAGGCAGCGGCTCATATGTTGACTTGAATCAATGTAAGACAGTGGTAACTCCAGCTTGTCTACGAAAGCTTTACGAGCTTCCAAGCGAGTACCCAAAATCTTACAGCAAAACGCCTTTCGGTATTCTTGGTGTTGCCGGAGTGAGTCTAAAGTCTTTTCCTGGCGCTGTTCAGATTGAGATAATAACCGTCCCTAGCAAACTGCTCAGTATGACGAGCTCGAAGAGTTCCTCCGACGCTTCGCCCCTGATCAGAAAGGAGCAAACTTCTCCGAGGCACTGGTCAATGGAGGCAAGAACCCACAAGGAAAGTATCCTAGCGCAGAAGCCAACCTAGATATTCAATACGCCGTCTCGCTGGCGTACAAGGTTCCGGTGCAGTTCATTTCCGTCGGCGGAGAAAATCGCAACTTTATCTCTGATCTGGAGTAAGTCTATGTTAAGGCTGAATGCAATGGCGGACGACAGTGAGCTGACCACATTTGTAGCCTTCCCAGTGAAACGTTCATTGAGCCCTGGCTCGAGTTTGCCACCTATCTACTCAATCTTCCTGACAAGAAGTTGCCCCATGTCATTTCCATTTCCTACGGCGAAAACGAACAGAACATCCCTAAAGCTTACGCCAAACAAGTCTGTAACATGTTCGGTCAACTCGGCACCCGCGGCGTGTCCATCATCTCAGGCTCCGGAGATCAAGGCCCCGGCATTTCCTGCATGTCGAATGATGGCAAAAACACAACCAAGTTTCTCCCCTCCTGGCCGAGCGCGTGCCCCTATGTGACCTCTGTTGGTGGCACGGAGTCAAACAGCCCCGAGGTGGCTTGGGAGTCATCTAGCGGAGGTTTCTCCGATTACTGGCCGCGGCCTGCGTGGCAAGATAAAGCAATCAAGAAGTATTTGAACAAGATCGGAGACGACTGGAAGGGCTATTACAACAAGAATGGACGCGGATTCCCGGATATCGCCGCCCTCGCAAACGGAATCCAGGCTATCAATCACGGCGAGCTGGAATCAACTGGAGGCACGAGGTAAGCGACCTATGCATAAAAGAGTGAAGACTAAATGAGTGACTACTCGACAGTGCTGCGTCGCCTATTGCCGCCTCCGTATTTGCGCTTCTCAACAACGAACGCTTCAAGAAGGGCAAGCCAGCGCTCGGCTTCCTGAACCCCTGGATCTACAAGATCGGCGAAGAAGGCTTCACAGAGTATGTGCCCCCAAGCCTCAAGAACGAGTGAGAACCTGGACTGACATTGTGTCAGTATCACCAAGGGAAAGACAGAAGGCTGCAAGGGAACCAGCCTTTCGGGTGCCCCCGCTCCCATCATACCAAACGCTGGCTGGGAGGCTGTCAAGGGATGGGATCCAGCAACTGGTTTCGGGACGCCCCGGTTTGATTGTCTTAACAGACTTGCAACTTAGGAGGGGCATCTTAAGTCGATCAGGCCGCATAGGAAGGGGTAGGATCTAGGGATCTATGTTGACAGGTGAAGGGGGGGATGTGATATGGTGGTCTGGGGTTTGGAGCATTTGCTTTCCATCGAGAGTCACGATCAAGACGAAACCGAGAAGTTAATGGCTTGATTGCAAAGAGTTTACACACGTTACAAGCAACCCGATTTCCTCTTTCGCCGACCTCACCTGGCTATATACATGTCAGCTCCTGACTCATACTGCCATACACGTTGCGCAAATCTACATCACAATGACTTCTGTCGTACACATAATCCCACCCTTGATGAACGGAAGATTGCCCAGAATCAACTCCTCGCTACCAGAGCGACCGATTTCTGACCCCCAAACTTTGTAGAACGTCGACACGGCCGTCTCAGTCCTGACCTCGGACTCTGCTACGTTTACCTGCGGTGACTACTGTATTTCGGCTGAATATTTCCCTTTTCTTCCACCGTTGTCACGTATGGACTATGTATTACCTCTCAAAACGCAAGGATGTCAATCTCTCAAGTTCCAGAGCGTAGAGCAACGCCCAGACATATTCGTTGTTCCTTCGTGGCTGGCCCTCGGTACCCAAAGGCTGAGACCGAACGTATTGCTGATGACATCACGGCGAAACCAAGAATCAATAGACCCTATGATGTACCGTCTTATCTTAATGACACATCACGCCTACCTACACTGACAGCAGTCAGTTTGTAGTCGTTTGTAGTCGTTTGTAGTCGTTTGTAGTCGATGCCGCATTGGTTTTTAGGGTTTCATTGACGCTTGTACTTTAGGAAACTCGATGCTTCTATTTGGCATCGCGGCCTGGAGCACTTCTCCTTTGATAAAGCGTCGTGGACTGAAAGTTACTCGTACCGAACTATAAAGGATATATTGTACACTAAGTGTGCGCGTAGGATGACTTCGATACCCTGGTCGACTCCGGTGCTTTCAAGACCTCCAAGTCCCTTAGGTATGTTGACTCTGCTACACATGGCGCTATGCATATGCGTGCCTCTGCCAAAGACCTAAATAATGGTTTCATTCAAGATCTTTATGGTCTTCATGGCCTCCGATGGACACGGTGAACTGGTAGTGCTTGGATCGCCCAGTTCCAGACACATCTGTGGCAGTAAAATGACCTTCTTCTACCCACGTTGATCCAGAATCTGCGAGATGCTTTAAGACGTCCCCGAGAAGAGAAGCTCGAATATTCTGCCAGGAAGATTATATCTTTACCCAGTTGATCAAGCTGGACACGACTCGCCCAATAGCAGCACTACAATGGTAGTTTCTCATAGATACAGCAGCAAGAGAATGCTTAAAGACTTGTGTCGAATAAGACGAGATTCTGCCTCGGCAATTTGCGCCAATGTGGTTTCAGTGGCTATGCTACGTGGCTGGCATGTTGTTGGGCGCTCATCCGACGTAATATGCAGCCAAGGCAGAACGGTTAGGCTTCTACAGCCTCGTTTTCCCTCTATCATAAGACACAATTCTACGACATGTGACTATTTAATACCTATTCTTATAACGTCAGAACGCCCTCTACCGTACTTTCTGCTTCATCATACACAACACAATCACACTATGCGCCTGATCAATACCTATACGCTGGAGCTCGAGGAGTTCCATGAAGAAATTCCACCTTACGCGGCTCTCTCTCACACGTGGGGTGCCGTAAGCGACGAAGTCTCCTTTCAAGACATGATGGGCCCTCGCATCAAGTTTCAGAGTAAGAAGGGCATCCACAAGATCAAGCTTTGCGCAAATCAGGCCTTGAAGGATGGGCTACGGTACTGCTGGGTGGATACTTGCTGTATCGACAAGAGCAGCAGTGCGGAGCTTAGCGAGGCTATCAACTCCATGTTTGCTTGGTATCGGAACTCGACTCGCTGCTATGTCTACTTCGTGGACGTCGACTGCACAGACTCCTCGGTGAACTTGTACGTTCAGCTCAAAAAGGCACGTTGGTTTACGAGAGGATGGACGCTACAAGAGCTTATTGCACCTCGATCTCGCTTTTTCTTTGATCAAAACTGGACTTGTGTTGGGCAACTTCAGGATCAGAGCTGTGGCGGAAGCGAGGCGAATGGATTCTACCCCGGAGACATCCCAGAGGCTGGTTCGTCCAACACTACTCAACCGGAAATGGAACCCTTTGGCGTTGTAGTCTGCAAGATCACCCACATCCCGGCTCTCGCCATTCAGACTGAGAAGTGGAAATCTTACTCTGCCAGTACGAAAATGTCGTGGGCCTCGAAGCGTGCAACCACCAGAGTCGAAGACATGGCATACTGCCTGCTAGGTATTTTCGACATCAACATGCCACTTCTCTACGGCGAAAGAGAGAACTCGTTCATCAGACTGCAAAGTGAGATAATCAAACGAGAAGCCGACCATACCCTATTTTGCTGGGTCGACAGAACGGCCAGCGAGTCGTCATTTCGCGGCTTTCTGGCTACTTCGCCCGCACATTTCAGCAGTGGCTCTCGGCTCACTTCATTTTCAGATGATGGGAACGCGTACGAGATGACTAACAGAGGGCTACACCTTCAATTACGGCTTATACAGAGCGAGAAAGATCCCGAGGAGTATCATGCTCTGCTAAACGTACATGGGGGCTTTGGGCCTGAAGACCGCGTTTACGTCCTCTTACGAAGGATCACACCCACAGGGCAATTCGTGCGCGTTGACGTACACCGACCGTTGGACTCCCAGTTGGACATAAAAAAGCCCCTTAAGTTGGGATCAGCAGTTGATGGCCATCTTTTCATCAAGCAGGATATGCGCTTCGACGAGATAGCAGTCATACCCTCTCCTCGCCGCATCAGCGCGGTCACTTTGAGCAACAAAATATCTCCCTTCTACACGAGGTTCGGCATTCACACCGCGAAAATCCGCAAGCATCTGTCCAACGGAAAATTATACTTGCCCTGGACCTGGAAAACCCCAAAGATGCTATGCGAGAACTTCGTCTTGAGAACAAGTCGCAATACCTTCATTGGGTGGTACATTCGAGTAGAGTCTGGCAAAGAACAAGAGAGCCTGCTTGCAATTCTCGACTGCCCTGAAGACCTCGAGAAGAACGATGTATTATGGAGATCACAGATCCCCTACGCGGCAGAGATCCCCAGAGAAGCAGGGAGTCCACTTTACAAAGTTGCTACAAGGTTTGAGTCAATAATATCGGATGGAGATCTTGTCCTGAATATTTCTCTGGTAATCTATGAGCCTGCGATATCAGACAAAAACCAGCTTATCGGGGTTGCGAAACTCAACGATAAAGGTGCGATGAAGGGTAATCTAGCTTGACACAATCACATAACCAGATGTAAAAGCTATGGGGGATGAGAGAAAGTGACAGAACTCTCAAAACTTTCCATCGAGAACTTGCTTCTCGAAAGCGAGTGAGTGATCCTTCAAAATAGATTCGCCTAACTCAGAAGCTGCCGCCGAACCAAGTGGTCGAGATGCTGGGACCGTTCGACATCTTTGCTTCAAGGAAAACCGTCCAAATCGAAAATCGAAAACCGAGGCGATATTTCGGGAGCAAAGCCTGTGGTCTCGAAGAACAAGTGCCATAATACAACAATCCACATGGAGCCAAGTGCATATCGCCATTGCAATTCAGACAGATAGTGTCGCCCTATGAAATGTCCATTAGATTCTCAGTTCTGAGAACTATCTGACACTTGAGTTGCGATTGCTCTTTCAGCTCTGTTCTCGGTTCATTCTGGTTTCGATTTTGCGAATGATGCGTGCTGGGTTGCCTGCAACTACGTGAAAAGGTGGCACATCCTAGACATCGGGTGTTGGGTTAGCTCACTCATTGCACTTTCTAAACTTGATGTCCCTTGTTGTTCTTCTTCTTCTCCTACTACTTCTTCTTCCTTTAGAACAAAGCACATACCTTTGTGACAACACTCCCGGCTCCGACCGTCGAGCCTCTACCTATCGTGATGCCCGGCAGAATGGTAGCATTGCCTCCGATCCAGCAGTCCTCTTCGATATGAATCGCCTTGCCCGACTCCGGGCCCTTGAGGCCGTTGCGAACCGCTGGATCTACCGGGTGCGTACCGCTGAAGAGCGAAACAGACGGGCCAAACAGGGTACGCGCGCCGATGGTGATGTCGCACGTGTCGATCCAGGTCGAGTTCGCATTGATGAAGACGCCTTTGCCCAGCTTGACTTGTGTGCCATAGTCCATGTATATCGGGGGCTCAACGACGGGCTCATCGTCGAACTGCGCCTCATCGGCTGCTGCGTCGGGTAGTTCCGATGGTAGAGGGGTAGTGTCGCCCACCAATCTGGAGATGGAGAATCAGAGTTGTGAGCTATCAACGCCAAGACGACTCCTGAGAAACTCACTCTCTGAAGAGGCGCACTGATTCTCGTCGCGAAGCTGCGCCCGCAGACGTGTTGAAGGCGCGTAAAGCGACTTTGCATTTTGCACGGTCGACGGCGAGCTCTGGCGTCATGGCGTAATATACCTCACCTCGAAGCATCTTTACTTTGTTCTCGGAAGGGGAAGGGGTAGTCATAGCTGGAAATGTAGGTACTAATAGTAAATATGAATACTCAACGTTAACAGGAGAATAGCTGTTCAGGTCAATCGATTGAAGAGAGTAGCAGAGAATCAAATAGCTTTGATACCGTATTCAGACAGATACGTTGAAGATCGCTGCGCCGCGCGCCTCGGCAGATTTGAGGGGCCTGGATATCACTCATGAAACCACTACTCTGTCATAAACTAATTGAAACTAAAATGTGTCTCAACGCAATTCTTCTTTCCATCTATGTTGGGACGTAGGGAAATTGAAAAGCTTGTTAATTTTCATCTTTGCTACTTCGCTTTTACATCAATACGCTTAATCGTTCTTATAAGCAAGCTTCTATCTAATCATCTATGCCGCAGCATTGCTCTTACAAGTCCAAGGTTTGGTAGTCTCATTATCTGCAATCGCTTCAATCGACGCCCACAAGCCCAGAACGCAGATGAGAATGCCAGCAAGGAGGAGCGTCATGCTACCAGCGAATCGGCAGATCTGCTTCCAGTTCGCAAACCAGTTGCCGTGGTGCATCCACAGCCAGAAAATACCAGGCAGACCATACGAGAACCAGCTCGCAAAGATGGCACATATCAAGCCTAGCAAGTTGTTGAAGATGGGGATCGACTCTGCAATGATCAGAGAGATGGTCCAGATGCCCGCCGTTAGGCCAACCCAGGCGATAGTTGAAAGCTTAGTTCTCCGGACCATGTGCTTGGTGTTGCGGAATATACGCTTGAAGATATACTTGGCTGCTACGTGACCGTAGATGACACCGGCGATGACGATGGTAGGGATAGCGATGCCCCAGATGATCTGGCGCATCTTGTGAGAGCCCGCGGCAGACAGAGCGGGAGACGGGACCTTTTCGCCCACGAAGACATAGATGACGACGGCGGCGAGGATGTAAAGCGCAGTGTCGCAAATCTGAAGCAGAGCCAGAGCCTTGGGCCAGTCTTCAGGCTTTTTGAACTCGGCAATGACACTGAAAAAGACGGAATGACTGGCTATAGGGGTGTTAGTTTTTCCATGTGTGGCGTGGATGTAGTAGCTTGGTACAACTTACAGAATGAGATGGCAATGTTCGTGACGGCTAGGAAAGCATGCGTGAAGCCAAGTTTTTGCGCTACCGCGATGCTTCCAGATCCAATGGGGCGCTCGACAGCGACATCTCCCAATGTGATCATGACAGCCACAGTGATGGAAAGGCAAGCTATAAGATCCAGTCAGCTTCCGACTTACAGCCAAAGACAGCCGAACGCTGGGTACTTACAAGCCATGGACATCCAGCTGGTATACTTGAGTGTCCTTGGGAGATTTAGAACCCAGAACACACCAAGGCCAACAAAGGCCCAAACGAGGGTGCATGTCGAACTGTTGCTCAGGGTGTTCATGCAGATGGTCCACGTCAAGAGATGGCTGCCCATAACAAAGACCTGGAAAATGACCTGGGCCCATCCGAAGACCTCCTGGAAAAGACGGCCCATGCCGAGGGGCTTGCCAATAACCTCAAGGGCGTCACCGAAGTTGTGTACAAATGGGTATTCCTTGCGGAACTCGGCCAAAACAAGGCCAGAGTAGGTAGACAAGACGCTCATGAAGAGGATCAGAACAATGCCGGGGACAAGACCGACAGTAGCCAATACTGAAGGGAGAGACAAGATGCCAAGGGAGACGGTCTCGGCAATCAGGACAATGCCACCTTGCCTGTAAGACGAGTTAGAACCTTGTCACAAGGAAAAACGATCCACATCTGAAGACTTACCACCATGTCAAGGTCTTGTAGTCGATCAACTCGCCATCTTCGTTGCTCATGATGTTCTGCTCTCCTGTAGCAACAAGGTCCAGTGGTGGTAGCGGTTCAGAACCAGCACTCTTCTTCTCTTGGTCGGAGCGGTCGACTGCTCCGGATTCTTCGAGGCTCGCGGCACTTCGTTCCTCGTGCAGGTCACCCATGGCCACGTTGAGGGGCAGTTGGCCTCGAGTTGATGATGTTTAGGAGATAATGAGAGTCTGGGGAGATGCGGGGGAAAGCAAGAAAGAGGAGCACATCCAACAATAGGCTCTAGAAATGTCAAAGAGGACAGAGAGTAGTTCTGCTTAAAGTTTGAGGCTGCCAGGTGGAGTATTCCGAGGTGGGGAGTTAGTGTTGTTGGTGGATGGGAGCAGAAAAGAAACTTCAACCCGCGGCCACGTCGAAAATATATGCAAACTGGAGAAGCACAACGGAGCGATACCGGCACCACGGAAGGACCGCATGGAACGACGATTAATGACTCGCCTCTGCCTCGACCCACCAATGTGGCGATCGGGCCATCGGTCGGTGGAGTTTTGGTCCATGAGACTATGGGGTGATGCATGACTATGGAGTCCCCATACCGAGTTGAAGATGTTTAAGATTTGATCAATTGGGCTGGAGCAGCAACACGAGCCGCGACGAGCGTTGTGCGGACTGTTCGCAATGGTCAGAGCCTCGCAATCGAATCAATGACTAAAACGCTGCCTGTGCCCGGTCAGCACAGACGAGGTAATACTTGCCCGGGCGTCGAACCTATCTTCCGCGATGGATATCATAGAGTAATGGTTACGTTATGAAACGACCGCAACAGGAACCCTCTCAATACCATGGCAGCAATTGGTCCCAACAACGCCGTTCCCTCCGCAGCACATCCACCCTCCCCGCGGTCTCCCCGTGCCTGTTTGTTCCCTCCGCCTTCCACGACCCCCTAAGTTGTTGCTGCTGATGTTGGAGAAGATCTCGCCAAGACCCAAGAGTTGACGGCCAGACGCAGGCTTTTTGCCTCGCCGCGCGCTAGGGAGCCTTTCGTTCTCCGGGGGTGGAGCCGTCCCACGGCCCCACTTACGGCAACGGGTCCTGTCGAGTTTCGGCGGGGACGGGGAAAGCGGAGCCGTCTCGAGGTGTGGGAGTCAACTTGAGCGTATTAATGCGCGACGAGCACTCTGTGGAACTTTGGGGGAGGGACGTGCTATCTACAATGGTCAGCATTTGCAATTGGTATAATTCACATGTTGCTTTACCCCAGTTGCGGGTGTGCCAGTATTTTAGAGAAGTGGTCAGTGTAGTTGTCGATCGATGGATGTTGTTGAGATTAAGCATAGGAAGAAAGTTGACTAAACGAATGACTACTAACCACTTTGCATTCATTTTCATTATTCCATTGTTCCATGCACGCAGGCCCCTGAAGAAGAAGCCTTCTAGCGTGCGTCTAGCGTTACATGTAGTCAGCCCAACCTGTCACATCACAGGCTGTCAGCCTATCGATCAAAAGCGCATATGCGGCGTATGATCGTATCCCCTCACCCACATCATCAGGCATGAACCAACACACTCCAAATTACCCCAGTCCCGATCCGAGAAACAGGGCCAAGCGTGGTGCCCTGCCATCATCACAGCTGCCTCGGACGGTTGGACCTCGTGAAACTAGCGAGCCTAAATGCCCCGTTGCGACCCGAAACCCCAGGATTACTCCATATTCCGCAGACTCCTAATTTTCCGTCAGTCCAGCTTGACCCGAGCAGCCTTGTCCATTACGAGCAAGAGGATAATGAAAGCTTACCGATATAAGCCGCTGCGAAGCGAACTGCATGACATCCGCCTTGTTCACCTCTTGCCTGGAGATTTCAGGGACCCTATCAAGATCCGCATTTTGCGCGAGCCGTTCTCTCTGCCTCCCCCTCGTCCCCCGAAGACGAGTGATATTCAGCTTGACTCTCTCCGGAACTTGGTGTCTCGGCCATGGGAAATCGAGGAAACCGAGGCTGGTGACTTCATCTTGTTCAACGTAGTCACGGGCGAAACACATCCCCTTGCCAACTCTGCGCCGCCGGCTGAGGAGGAAGCGTCAGAGTATCGGCCAAAGTACGAGGCCTTGTCTTACGTATGGGGAGACGCTGCCATTTCGGAATTTGCCCAAGTCGAGCCTGAACACCTTCAGAACATTGGTGATCCTCCTACAAAGCTCGGCATCCGTCCCAACCTGGCTTCCGCCCTTCGGCACTTACGATATCCCAGTGAGATTCGAGTGTTATGGATAGACGCCATATGCATCAACCAAGAGGATATCGATGAACGCAACGAGCAGGTAAAGCGGATGACAGATATCTACGCCTTCGCCCATCGAGTCATAGCATGGTTAGGTGAAGAGGCAAACGACAGCAAGCTCGCCTTTGCAACGCTTCAACATGCCGGACGACAGCTCGAAGCTACGAAGAGCGGCCGAGTCATCGCTGCACCTGGCGCCATAGAGCCTCGTCTATGGAGAAACGACCAGCCGCCATCGTTTGACGAGAGGTCTTGGAACGCTTTGATAGCCTTCGTCGAGCGAGCTTGGTTTTACAGGCTCTGGTGCTGGCAAGAGATTAAGCTGGGCGAACGAAGCTCGCTGTTTCAGTGCGGCAACGATACCATTTCCTGGAATACCTTTTGGCTGGCGACGCTTTGCATTCACAACAAAGACAGTCTCCCATCCATGTCATTTCGCGAACGTTGTCGACATATCGTCTTCCTCAAATACGATATGGCTGGCCATTCAATGAGCAACATCCTAGACATCAGTCGGAGCAAGGGCTGTGTCAACCCCAGAGATAAGATTTACGGGCTATTGGGGATTACGGCCCCAGCCTTTAGCTCCAAGATTGTGGTTGACTACAAGCGACCGGTCGAAGAAGTTTACAAGGAGGCGTTCCTGGCGCACTTGGCTATCACGAAGCGACTTGAGCTGCTGAAGCACTGCGACCTCGCAGATCGTCAAATAAAAGGCCCATCTTGGGTGCCAGATTGGTCCAAGACGGAGTTCGCCGCGCCCATACTGAGCGAGCAATTGTCTACGGGCTTCTCGAGGGCTTACGCTGAGGTTGAACCCGGAGATGTACTTGAAGTCGTGGGAAAGCTGTCGTCTACCATCAAATCCGTCAGTAGCATCGCATCAAAGGTCCCAAGGGAGACGCTGCTTTCGGTCAAAGACTGGTTTCAGCTTCTGCCTAGCGAGGAGACCTACGTGACGGGCGAGAGTATGGAGGCTGCCTTTATTCTGACGCTGTGTATGAACCGGACTCGAGAAAGATACCCGTACGGTCATTTTTTGAGTGTTCCGGAATGGGTTGACATGCTTCACAAGATGTTACGTCTGACTGACGCCGCTCCAGACGACCCAGTGTACTCCGCAAGGGAAACTACCAATACTATCCAAAAAGTTCGAGGTCGGCGGTTCTTCGTTACTGATGATGGCTGTATCGGAACAGGCCCGGCGTGTATGCAGGCTGGTAAGGCTGCCGCTATGACTCGGAGACTCAAAACTGACTGTAGTGGCAGGGGACTCAATATGCCTCATCTTGGGAACCTATTCTCCCATAATCTTGCGTCAGACGCCCTATGCCACTTTCCAAGTTGTAGGGGAGTGCTACATCCACGGCCTCGCAGACTCCATTGGACTTCTAGGGCCATTGCCACCATTTTGGAGGACAATCGTCAGAGGTGATGCCCAGGGTAGACCGACTCTGCGCTTTATCAATCCTACAAGCGGCGTGGAGGTGCTGGACGACCCTCGCTTGGACCCCTTGCCCCGATGTTGGGAACGAGCAACGTACGAAAGGCTGGCGGAAGATCCGGGCATCTTCGAGAAGTTCAGGAATGTTGATACAGGTGAGGTGGTGAATGATGACCCCAGGCTATCGAGAGAAGCACTGGAGTCTCGCGGTGTTCAATTGCAGGCGTTGAAGCTGGTTTGAGAGTTAAGGGGCTGAGAGTAATGACAAGTAAGAAACAATAAGTAAACTAATAGCGTAGACGCACCACACCGGCCTTCTTAGCCGTTAGCACCATGGTATTGAATTCACGAGGGCATGAAAGTTCATCAATGGTGATTTATTGCGACATTGCCACATGTGGCTCACTTTCCTCGACTAATACGACTACCATCATCATATCTAGCCCCAACAGAAATGCCTGAACACAGCTTGTTACCTCCCACCCGTCCATCGCGAAGGAAAATCTCCATCATCCTACACCTGTGCCATGTATCCAAGCAGACCTCGGTCTTTACCAAGCCAGCTCTCACCAGAACGGGCCGAGGCTCTTCCAACGTCCCTGGGGGTTAAAGTGTACTCCCTGTGACTCGGTAACTCGGTTAGCCGACTCTTGTAGAACCCTCAGCCACCAATGTTCACTCATGTCTACCAAGAGCGTCTCGCGCAGAAGCGGCAGGAGGGTTACATCGTTGGTGCAGTAACGCTCGATCTCAGCCGTAAGGGGTCTTTCGTTGAAGACCTCAAACGAGCCGCCCTGACTGGGGTTAAAGAGACGTCTTCCCAACTGCTTGATCTCTGACCACTGGGTTTTGGCAGCAGGAGAAATCGGCGCGTAAATGTCAATACACTTCTCGAGTCCCATGAGGTGAGTTTGTCTAGTCTTATCCCACTTGACGTTTTCCATCAACTGGACGTCTAAGATGCCCTGGAGTCGGATTCCGTAGAGCGAGAATAGGGCGTCCGAGTCGTTGCGGACGTCGAAGAAGCACTTGACAATGTCTGGCGACTCCAAGACGGCTTTCAGGCTGTACTCACCAGGACCTGGGGGTGCGAAGGCAGCGAGCTGCAGCTTCTGGACATCCAGGAGGTAGGTGTGTCGCAGAGGGGCGACATACATGGTGACGATGGAGACGGTTCCGTATCGTCCCAAGTTGACGCCCTCGATGTCGATGTAGAGTGCCGGCTTGTTGGCGTCACGAAGGTTGAGGTTCCGCATCGTGTTGATGAGGTGCCAAACCTTCTCGGTCGTGTCGACAAGGCTGGAAGTGTTGTCGTCACTCATCTTGTGCTCGTTGGTGGGGAGTGTCGACTGGTTGATAGGATTCTGAAGGTGTTGGGATGAAAGAGTTGAAGGTGTTGTGATGAAAAGGTTGAAGGAAGAGAAGGGTTCTGTTGGTGCAGAAGATTAGCTCTTTATAGGTGTCCGTGGGGTGCTTGTTCGGTATCAAGCTGTGAATAATACGCACCATTCACCTCTACAAACCTTGGGAGCTGTCATCTGAAGTGAGAGTCAGCATGAGCATTCACCTTTTCGAACCTCGAGAGTCATCAATCATCGTGTGTGATAGTAAGCAAGCGCATTCACCCTTTCAAATCTCAGGGGTATCATCCTGAGTGATCGTAAGCGAAGCCATTCACCTTCTTAAACATTGGGAGCTATTATCATAGTGATCGTAAGCAGGAACATTCACCCTTTTAAATCCTGAGCAGCTATCATCAAGAGTGATCGAAGGCATGAACATGTGAACACACATTGATGTGGCCCCGATAAACCCCATTCACCTCCTTGTACCCACCCCCATTGTATGTTTTCCTTCTTGTAAGTTCTTGTAAGTTCTATAGAATGACACGTCTTGGCATCGTACCAGTATCTTGTGAATAGAATACCGTTCTCTGAGTCAAAACATTACAATAGCCGAGATATCATTCACACGATCCATCAGAAGGTTCAGACCTGCCTCGTCTTCCTCACCAATTACCACACCTTCAAGGCTGTTCTCTTCTGTTCATCCTTCTACCAGCTCAAGAAATATACTCGTCTCTGTTCAAAGTCGCCCGCGAACAGCTTCAAGAATTCATCCCGGCATATATCCAATTGTATAGAAAGCGACGATGCACAGTAGTGCTCCCGACTCGTGAAGTGTGTCTGAAAATTAGCGGTCGACCCGTGGTTCGTACATTGAGATTGGCGACGCAGAGCTCATTGCCAGTAGTTTCCATAACGTCCGCCCAGTCAGGGCTAATTCAGCCATGGTATTGAAGCTAGTTCGAGATTTCATTGATGAACTCAAGCTGTGTCGCCTTGAGTAACCTGCTCCGATACCCCTATAAGATTAGGTAGTCTTCCTTCATCGTTGATGAAGAGCGTGATCCATAGTTGCCAATAGGATCTCGAACGAGGTCTGGCAAGAGCATGGTGGTAGGCCGTAAGTGGGAGTTCGTTTTATTGACCGGGGAGAGCAACCAATTGAGGATACCTTTGCCCAGGCGTCAATGATATCTCGTTACTCCTCTTCTATCCGTACAAAGTATGTTCCACACCGCCGAAACTCCCCTGACTTTTGAGTGGAAAGGGTAACGGGTTAGATTGAACAGTATTGTAAACTTCATCGCTTTGCTGTCTCAAATACTCTCTACGAAGACCTCTGCAGTTATTTAGGATGACGAAGTCCCCCCAGTTCCTGTTCGGTACAGAGTGCGCAGCAGGTTTACGCATCGATCAGTAGGCCGTCAACGATAGAAGCAGCACTTTCGACGTTGCAAGACCCGAGTCAGCGAGGGTATACTTGGAAATGAGAAACCAATGTATCTACAGTGGCACAACAGGCTCATATCGCTCTAGATTATCATGTAAGATTTAGCAAGCGAGGAGGTCGATTTCAGCCTCCCTAATTGGAATATTTCCCGGTATGCCGCAGAAAATAAGACGTGGTCGCTGTGGTTCCGGCATTGTCGCTACTGTCTTGAAGGCTTGCATGCGATCATATTCTCTCTTTTGCAACGACGAATGCATATAGAAAACCATGGTCGGAGACGGACTGCTAACGAAGGCATCCCGTTAGGCGATGAGTGAGAGACATTTTACTGCGAAAGTATTATTTTGGTAACTAGAGATGCCGTCGATGCTAGTGAAGGGCCCGTCGTGGTAGATGTACTTGTGATTACGAGGAATCTCTGGACCCAACGATGCCAGGGCACTGAAGACGCTGAGTACTTGTCCGATTTGCTTGTCGCTGAGAGAGAGACTAACTTGGCGATAGAGATCTGCAAGTGTATTATCTTGGACGATACTCAGCTCACAGGCCGCGACTTTCGCTGTCATCGATTCCCTGCCTTATAGTGTCATCGCTAATTCTATGGGTAGTATCGAGAATTTGAAGAAGACGGCGATGTCTGTATTCTCAGAGTATGCCGCCCGTACCAGGCACTGGATTAATAGTCTGTAGATAACCCAGTTCGTGAAGCCCAGCCACGTCAGACACAAAACTGACTGACGCATTGAACGTCGTGACGTTGGTGGACTAGAGATCAACCACTGAGGTAGATGATCTTGGGGATGGCGACATGTTCATCACGGGACCGGTCCGCCACTATCTCTGCACGCTCACTTAATCGTAGTCTCCCTAATCATTCATTACATCACAACGAGTTCTGGGGCAAAAACATAAAAGTCAATCTTGTTGGCAAATCTAAGCTCGCCGAAAAGAAAAGGCACATGTAACAATGCACTCACTCCCCTTTCATCCCATTAGTGACGACCTGTTCGCCAGCTTTGCAAACTGCACAGCTGCAATATTCCCGTTTTTTGGACAAAGAAATGTTCCGTCTGCCATCACCGCACAAAGCTTGACTTTATTTGCAGTTTTCCAGTCGCCGGGGAGAAAGTAGTGTGACTCGACGCCGGACTGGTCAGCCCCTGAGCTCTGTGGATTTTCAATTACCCCTGAGTGTGGGCGCCAGGTGCATATCCAACGGTCTTGGTCGAGGAAGACGAGACCTTTGCGCGGGAGAAAAGCCAATGGCTCGCGTATGCGACTTGAAACATCTTTGGGAATCAATGTGTATGGCAAGTCCTTTGTCGTTGCAGATTCCCCCCGAGCAAGGTTGCAAATATCTGCTACCGAAAAGACGAGATGCTCGCTCTTGAACCGTCCACCTGCTGTGGAGTCGGTAATTTGCAGAATAATGTCTGGAGAATCCGAGTGATAAATGATCCTATTGAGCGCTTCTGCGTTGCCAAGAGAAGGGTGCGGCGGGCTTGATGAGAGGATCACTGGCTTCGCCTCTCGAGGAGGGGAGTACATCTGCCACGATGACATTTCATGAAGACCATCCCAGGCGAAGACGCAAATGCTGGTGTTTCCAAAACCAAGTACGTAGTCTGGTAACTGTGGATGGCATATCCATCTGACGCTCGTTCTTTCTATTGCCAGTATATGTGTTTTCACAACGGAAGTTGTGATGTCGATGACATATAAAACCGTAGAAGTAGAGGCGAACAAGCAACCGTTGTCTGGGTGAAAAAATAGCTGGGAAACATGCCCATGCTCGGGAGGAAGCACGACACGAAGCTCCTCGCGGGACCACCATGTCACTTTTAACGTCGTTGACTTCTTCGCAATCCGCTCCACAGAGAGTCTACCGGCAAGATCTACAGCTGCAGCAAGATTCCCGTCCTTGCTCCATGCCATTTGCTCAATGCACATGTTACTATGCAATAGCTGCAAGTCGCCAATTTTGCCGCAACCAACCTCACAGAGATAGGTTACCCCGTTTTCGGTCCCGTAGCAATACAACGGTCCTGTCGACTGTACTGCAAGAGCAGTCACCTTCAAGCCATGTCTCGAATTTTCACCGATGGGAGCGAAGACTTTTTTAGAGACACTCTCTGTCGCAACTGCGGAGTTCCCGGCGCCGCCTAGGGTATATGAGATATCCACCAAAGTGAGTACATTGTTCGGCTCCCATACTGTTCCGTGTTGTAATCGAACGTCATAAATTCTCCCCGAGTCTGAACTGAATGCAAGATGCGTGACGGGATCAGGAGAAGAAAGCCGGTATAGAAAAGATAAATGGGCTGTGTCATACACCTCAATAATCCCGAAGGCATCACCAGTGGCAACTAGTAAGCCATTTTGGCTGTTTGCGATATGATGTGCGTGAGTGTTTATAGTGGCCGAGGGCTCTTCGTCGTATATGTTCCATTTGAAGAGTTGTCCGACGCGAGTCAGCCCGATTAGTTCCAGATCAAACGGATGCCATAAAAGCTCGACGATTTCGGCTAGGTAGTCCGACTGTAGCGCAATGTTGCACTGTTCGACGTGCGGCTCTGTAGGGACGTGTTCTTTCAGGGGGAGCTGCCATACTGTGATCGGACATAAATGGTAGCCATAAGCAATCATACTGCCGTCTGGTTTCAAGGACGAGCAAATTGGACCATTCGATATCGTGTTGTCGGAGAGTTGCATGTCAAACTGGACTTCGGCCTCCCAACTTGAATCATCGGTAGCGTCATCCAACCGCAAGCGATATATCCGCTGGTCGTCACACCCAAGAACGATTGCATTCTCAATCTCGGAGAACATCAAGGTTAAGGGTCGGGGTCGCTTTGCTGGGTTCGCCACTGATTTGAGGCATTCGCCGGTGTTGAGACTCCAAACTCGCGTCGTTCGATAGCCGTATGTGACAAGACGCTCAGCCCTTCTGTCAATTTGAATCCGAAATAGCCTCTCTGGATGTACCAGTATCATTTCTTCTTCAAACGTGGAAGAATCATAGACAAAGACGTGGCCTGATTTCTCCTTATTTGCCGAGACCAAAATGCGCTGGCCTGCTGTGTGTACAGACTTAGACACTGCTCCTTCTTCCAATGGGAAGCATGCTAGGCAATTATCCCATGTATTTCTGTCGATGCCAGAGACTCTTAGAGTCTGAGACTCTTTTTCCCCGAACTGCTGAAGATCATTGATTCTTTAGGGCAAAAGGGTGGAATCAGTTTATATATCGCACTTGGTCTTTGGATCAGAACGTCACCAAACTTTCCCACGATCTTGACAATATCAGCAGCCCATCCTGTGAGAGCCTTAAACTCTTTTCTGCGTGGTGCAAAGCTCTCATCGCTGAGTTGACGAATTTTTCTAGCCACGTCCTTGAGATATCGAGCTGCCGTTACCAAAGAACTGAGCTGTTTGTTTGCTGTCATGACGTTGATCCACGTGAGGACGCTTTGCCCCGATGAAAACCCCACCACAGCATCTAGCATATCAGTGCTAGTCGAATGACCTTGAGAGAAGTGGTAACCCCAAGTTTCCGCAGCGTATACGAGAAGAGGTGGCAACTGATCTCGACTGATCTGGCTTCGTAGCATTGGATCAGTCAGGCGCTCGAGGCATGTTCTGTACAAATTGTCGTGCGTTGCCCTTTCGTCTATCACTGTCGTATGGTCTCCAGCTGACTCTCGGACCAGATACTCCCGAGCTGTTTCGTGGACTAAAGAGACTTGGCCTTCCTTGTCGATGACTATAAAGCCCCCGCATAGCTCTACAATAGTTCCGTCAAAATCGAGAAGGTCTGGATTTCCGAGAGCGTCGGCCAGCTCTCGGACTCCAAGGCGTCTCTGTGCACAGCTGGCCCATCCTAGAACGCTCAGTGCAAGCTCCCTATAGCTTTGATCGGACTGGTTCTGAACGGTGCTGGCCATCCGGTCATATAGTGCTTCCATACCAAGAGGCAGGTCGCGTAGAGCATTTTCAATGTGCGCTTTGGTTCGGCATTTTCTTATTCGCTCGGCAGCTAGATGAATCCAGAGAAAATTGCCTTGTGAGCGTTCAAGAATCTGCGAAAGTAACTCAGATTTGAAGGACTCTTCTGCCGCGACATTCAATTCTTGCTTGATGTAATGTCGAAAGTCATCGTCATTGCCTTCCGTGTGTATCGTAGCTACTGAAATATGCGTCTCCAACCTTTCAAAGCAGAAAGACAGGTCCTGCGTACGTCGGCTGAAGATGAGAATTCGGATTGGAAGGGTGGTGGAAGAAAACTCGGTCAAAAGCTTGAGAAAGATTTCGGAGCAGTCTGCTTCATCAATACCATCGATGACCCAATAAATGGGCTTCCCCAGATGGAGAGACAAAAGACTATGCTTGAACAGCCACTGCCAGACCATGCGGTGATCGGCCGTCTTCAGATCTGGTGAAGCACCAGCAAGTTGGCGAAGCTTTTCGGCATACTCAGGCAATGACATTGCCAACTGAGACGCCAAAGACCGCAGCATAGTACTGACTGAACATTTGTCTTTGTCTCCAAAGCGAACAAAGAAGTATTGGCAGGAACAGCCAAGCTTGGTAAGGTTGTCGATGACGAATGATGCGAGTGTGGACTTGCCACACGCAGCATTGCCACGAACCCAAAGAACCCGAGGTCCGTTGAAGGTGTCCTCGAACCAGTTGTTGTAAGAATCGCGACTAAGGATCCAAGTACATGTGCCTGGTGTCCATCGATCTCGAAAGAAACTAAAGTCAATTTTCCGGGGACTCAGGAGCCCAGGCTAGGTCCAGTTTCTCTTTGACAGCAGTGCTTGCTTGCCATTTTCCTAGCTGGTTGTTAGTTATAGAAATATCCGCATTTGTGGAAGATTACCTTTGCCACAATTATCAGATATCATTCGTTTAAGAGCATTCCGCACCGCAATGTAATTGGGGTCACTGCGGTTTTCGTACTTGCAGATGCTAACATGATCCGCATCAAGTGGGTTGGAGACTTCTCCAGGGTATCCAAGGATCGACGAGTCCGTCTCAAGGACCATCTATCAATCATGTGTCAGGTATTGTGAGTTTCAACAGCGTTCGGAAGCAACTGACAATCTTGGCTTTTTTGAAAACCTTGGTTGGGCGTGTCTCGTAAAAGGAGATGATCTCTAAGCGATGAGCGACGTGACGGAACTGATCATTCAGCCTCTGTAAAGTCTGCGAGCCGGTAGATAGCTCCTGAATGAACTCCATGGGGTTTGTCGAGGGGTTGACTTGCAGAATCCGGTTCAAGGTTGCGGCAAGATTGGTTCCACGGTGAGGGGTGGAAAGGAATATGATTGACGATACGGCTTCGATTATCTCCCCAAATACTGGGTCGGATTGCCCCTGTATGTAAGCTTCCTTGACAATCAGACCTCCCATGGAATGAGCCACAAAGATTATAGGTCTCTGTTTCGCATTAGAGGCGTTGAGTAGATCCAGGGCCAACGAGGAGCCTGACGTACCTCACCCATACGGAGGTCCTGCGATACCGGTGCCTCGTCATCAGTGGCATATCTCAAATCGTATAGGAGGTTTTTGCAAAGTCTAAGAAAGCCATCTTCGTCTTTGGGCTCCCGGCTCGAAAGTTTGCATGGTACCCAAACGTCAAGATCCGGGCGCCGTCCAAATGTGGTTCGAGCGGGAGGAACTTCAAGGGCCAGAAAGTCTCTACATCCCCGTGCTTCGTCCAGGTCCTTCGACTACTTCCTCCAAGGCCATGTATGAATATTGTATCGACGTTCCTATCTCCTTGTGGTCGATGGGTTACTCTCAGGCCAATAGGCTCTTGATCTGGAACCTCTGTGATACTCTTCGCAATAGTTGAGCTTTCCATGGGCCTTAGTTGCAAGGATTCTGATGCCGAATGCAATGGCGCGCCCGAAGTTGTTTGTGACGTGCCCGATTTTGGGAAACCATCGTTGCGGTGCTGAGTGCGGCCATCAGCCAGGCTGGAGTCTTCGACTTCGACAGCGTCTTCATGATCTGTTCGCCCGCGCCGAAATCGGAAACGCTTCTTGAACGAGATCTAAGTATATGCGACAATGTCAGCTAACTACTATAATGATCACGAGCAAGAAAGTACCGCGACAGACCATGTAGGTGATTGAAGTAGTGTTTGTATGCTATTTGATGCTTGGGGCAACGCTTGAGTTCTGGACGAGAGTTCACCTGGCAGACCTGAAAACCCGGCATGCGATGCGGCTCTTCCTTCTAGGCGCCTACATGCGGGCTGACACACCAACGACAGAATCGTTGGCTGAATGAGAAGTTTAGAAGAAAGTAATAGGCCTAATAAGCCACAGCGCTTAAGAACCAGAACATGGGTAACGAATGAAGTCGCACAGCAATGAGGGGTTGAAGATGGTGCAGCATGATCCAGTTCCGAAGCGGCTGGATATTTATGAATAGACCTTTGGTCCAAAGACCTACACATGTAGTCGGGAATCTGTTAACCAAGAGATCCTTTAGCCTATCATATTGTGAGACGAATACGGGGACAAGTTGGGAGTGTACAGACTGTTTGACTTATATCCCCTGTGGACCCATGAGTAACACCGTACCATTTCTTCTCTGACAACTACCAAGGCGATTGCGTTGATAATCAATCCATCAGTTTCTCGTCATCCATCGCAAACTCTGTGTCCCCCACTGGAGCTCGTAGCCCTTCTGTTGCCAGCATGGAAACCCACGTATACCAGCAAACCGCTGTCGCCAACAGTGGCCAAGAAACGGCTGAGATGGACTTCAGAAAGCTGTCTCTCGACACTTTGGATCAGGAGCACCGCAATGCGGCTGCCACCGCTATCTCCAACATTGTCTCGACCGATATTGCGGAAACCACATATGCTCAGATTGTCGACGGTCTCCCTCTAGACAGCGTTCTCGAGGAGGCATATGGGGATCCCATACTTGCTGCCGGGCATCCCATCTATGACCACAAGAGCCTTTGCCCAGGTGTGTTAGAAAAAACAAGATCTTTCCAGGCAAGATTTGATCCCGAACTGCTGCAGTTTGACGCAAGGGTAAGATAAGCAAGTTTTAACATTCAAAAAGCGCTCACTAACATCTCTCATCAGCTATTACACGAATACCAGGCCGCACGACCAGGGTCAAGATCGTTCAACACCCGTCTGATAGAGATTACTGCAGTGGCCATACACCAGATTGCAGTGCGATTGTTCCAAATGGACACGAGCTTGCACAAAGACGATGGCGTCACTTCTTGGACAGCCCCCAAGGACGATGATTTCTGGTGGCGTTTTAATCCCGATGGTCCGCCGCCTACGCTATTCAGCCATAACTTTTATAGAGATCACGATCAGTATCCCGATGGTGTTGGCGATACAATTGGGTATTGGGCCGAGAGTCGTATCTTGGGAGGCGTCGTCTTGTTTGATCGACGCAGAACCAAGGCGGACTCCAACGCCGTATACTTCCACGCAGACAGGGAGGAGGTTACCTACCGCATCTACCAACTTGTCGACACCCAGAAGAGACAACTGCTCGACTTCCTCGGCTCAAGGCCTGCAGATTTGGAATCTCAAAAATGCCCGTTGCCCATTCTTCCCGACGATAACAACACCTACCGAGTCGATCCCGAAGAGCCCATCGTCCTGACCGGGATCTATCGTGACATCTGGGAGCGTAACCCGCGACCAGAACATGACGGCGACGAGCGCAGCATAACCGGGGCGGACACCTTGAACTATCTTACCCATATGGACCAGTTCGAAGCCCGGGCACGCTACCGATCAAAAGACTACAGATCTTGATTGGATATTTGTCGGAGAAGAGATATGGTTCGAGGGGCGGATGTTGATGTCGCTGTGGTATACACAGACACAGAGCCGTTGGCAAATCGCTCCCCCAATTAGCAGCAGTAGAGGCCATAATTGCTGCAAAGCGTCGTCTAATATAATGGAAGATGATCTAGAGACTACCATGCAAGTTAGCCGGCGAATGAGGTATAAGAACATGGTCGTTTCCTTACCTACCCCGGCAAATTCTAGTGCTCAAGTCTCGTGAGACAAGGCACGGTATAAATCCCCATGCTCCGTAGTCTTCAATGTTGGAACGACTATTTGCACTTCAGAATTGTTTCAGACTGGACCCTTTTCGCAGAGATCTTGAACATTGCGATGGCCAGGCCACAGGTGACGACCTCCAAAGGTCAGGAGTAGTTATGACCAACTCTGGCGTCAATATCGCAATGCCTCCGAGCGGCCAATACTCCGCCACGTAGCCTGGATAAGTCCTGTGTCGTCGAGGAGTCCTCGTATGAACCAATTTGCTGAGCATTGTCGAAAGAGAATGGTAGTCGTAGTAACACTGACGAGCCGGACCATCCTCATCGACGCAGTCCCCCTCCCATCACCCATCACCCTCATACCCCATCCC
>JAANBC010000356.1:0-33999 GCA_014621405.1 Stylonectria norvegica
CAGCGGCATACGACCGCCGTTGGCGCGCGCTTGAGCGTCGGCACCGCGGTCGAGGAGGAGCATTGCGATGGCGAGGTTGTCGCGCTCGCAGGCTAGGTGGAGGGGGGTGAGGCCTTTGAGGTCGCAGATCTTGGAGGAGACGTGCTGGAGGGCTTCGGCGGCGGCTTCGAGGTTTCCGTACCATGCGGCATCTAAGAGTGCGTCTTTGGGATCCTGAGCAAGAGAAACAGCAGAAGACGGTTCTGTCTTCTTGATTGCTGGGTCGGAGTCATTGACTTTGCCAGGACTTATCGGAGGGACTTCTGCCTTTGTCTCTGCTTTTGGTGAGAACCTTGCTGGTGGATGGCGAAGAGGGATCTCTGTCTTTGTCTCTGCCTTTGGTGGAGAACCTGCTGGCGGATGGTGAAGAGGCAAGGGTTCGCTGACGCCTATATTTTCTTCCTCTTCCGCTAATAGTGAGGGCGATGGACGACCGCCAACTTCGACATCGGTAACCCTCCATGGCGAGTGAGGTGTCTCAGGATGACTGATAGATGACCGTGCAGGTGAAGGGTCTCGGTGCCCTGGCTGCTCTGGCTTGGTTGACTCCACATCCGATTTTACAGCTTCTGGAGCGTCCTCGCCCTCCGAAGATTGCGTAGATTGCGTAGGGGGTTCCACGGTAACTGCTGGAACTTGTTGTTTCTGAACGTTTTCTGGTACCTGTTTGGGACTGCTCGGAAGCGGTGATGGTAGAGGACTGGGTGAAACCGCCGGTGAGGGCTTGACCAAGGATCGTCTGGTTGTGGGTTAGAAATTGTGTTAGTTAATGTTGGGCTTGAAGACTGACGAATAAATGGCCATCATAAGCGTGCTCAGAACACCAAGTTCTTTCTGCAGCTCGGCATCCGACTCTTTGATCTTATCCTCCCACTCATGCTTATACTTGTACGAGTTGTAGAACTCGGCCAATCCATCAAGTATGTTTCCATGCTTGGCACCAGTATCATTCAAATCCTGAAGCATCGTTGTCATTTTACTTAGAACAGCATCTGTACTCTTGATGGTGGCTTCGATCTGCCCCTTCAACCTCACGCCGCTTTCTCCCTCGAGCAGGTCTGGTCGGGCCTTAACAGATGTTTGAATTTGCGAGATGGTGTCTTGTGCCGTCTTCGCCTTGTCGGATAGAGCTTGCATCTCCTCGGGGGCGTCTCGAATGTCCTTGAGCCAGTCCGCCCACTCCTTCGCTATATCGGCATGATGGGTCAAAGATTCGAGGCTGGCATAAGTGGCGATTGACTTGGATAAGCTGCCGAGAAGCCCTTTGCCCTTCCCAGAGGTTTCATGGCCGTGGGATGCTCCAGCCGCAGCAGGTTTGCTATGACTGGGTTTTGGAGATGCGGGATTCGTGTGGCCAGTCTTGCTTGCCTGCGAGCTGTTGGAATCATGGCGACTTCCAGCGGAAGGCCTCGTCCCGTGGTCGTGAGAATCAGGCTTCATGTTTTTAGAAGAGTGTTCGTCATGGGTATGGCCCTGTGGTTTGTATTTCGGGGGCGTCGATGCCCCATGCGCCCTCGGCGGAGCTTGCAAGACACGCGGAGGAGGAGAAGCCGGAGATGGCCGTCTAGACCCGTAGGGCGTTCCTGATTGTGCGTTTGGCGTATGGTGAGTTCCAGTTGAGGCCATTGGCGGTCCTGGTGGCGGCAACAAAGGCCCTTGATGAGTTGATAGTGACTGGTGGCGCTGGTCTTGGCTTGGAAAGCCTTGAAATCTACCATCGTATTCGTGACTGTGTGCCGGGCTCAACGATGACCGTCTGGATGCTTGTCTACTGTCGTCACCATCTGATATGATGGAATCCCGGCGATCCCGTCGCGGAGAGGCCCGGGGATGGCGTTCGGATGGAGCGCGGCGGGTGCTTGGCGATACCGATCGCCAACGGGTAGTCCCTTCACTAGCTTCGTCGGAGCCATGCCGATCGTGTCGCGGGCCAGACGCCGATAAAGGCCGGGACCTTCGCTCGGCGTCGGCATCGCGCGAGCTGGACCGCCGGCTCGAACCTCCGGGCGTCGGAGGCTTCAAAAGCCCACTCTCGGATGCCCCATATGTGCTGTGTGGCCTTGTCCGAGTCGATGAACTGCGAGATGGACCTGAAGAACGGCCTCCTGAGGGAATTCTAACGCTCTTTGGCCTGCTCGATCTACCTGGCATCGTGGCAATCAGCTCTCAGAGTTATGTTTGCGCTGGAGGTTATCGAGGGAAACGAGGTAAGGCTGAGCCAAGTTGTTGGCGGAAATGGCCTTGGAAATAGCATGACGCCATTGCGGCTATTTTGGGGGGACAAGGAAGCCTAATGCAATGCAATGCAGCCGACGGGGCTGTCATCATTGGCTGCATCACGAGAGATGTTCACGTTGTGGAAAAGGACGCGTGCAACGTGTCGGCTGATCATCCACCAACTAACTTGGTGCCTTGAGGAAGATTTGGTGGGGACTTTGTATTTGTTAGTGCCAGGGTTTGAACACTTTAAACATCTTTTACAAAAGTGACATGCAAGCTCCATTTTGTGTTTCTCTACTTCAGTTGCGCATACTCTGGAAGAGAAGGGAAATGAACCAAAATATTTACAGTACCACTCTTACTAATTTCGCTGAATGCTGACAAAAGATGAGCAATGCTTAAAGGCCGGTTGCATCTCACATGCACAACTCGAAGGGACGGCTTTGCGATATGCACGACACTCTGGGAGCGTCTTAGCAGGCCCGTGTAGTACGGCGATTACTACGCGCGATGTGGCTTACTCTGGGGCCTTCAATTTCCTAGCTCGAGTTGAGATCACACGGTACTTATCTAAGTGGACATTGAACACCGGCATGAACCATATCCTCGTCTAGGTGAAACCCACTCGACATCGTTAAAGCCCATCAAGTTGGAGGTTTTCTTCTCTCCATATTTCTGGCAATTCAGTGCTGTCAATAACATCAGAAAGTTGAAGCTTATTACCCATATCCAGGCAACTTTGAATAAAGATGTCAAATTCAGGACAGGGTAAGCCTCTGAGGCTGCGCGTGATGTTCTGAGGCTCGCAAGATATATGCATATCTAGTGCAGGAACCAAGAAGTAGAAAACGGTGCCCATGCCTTTGAAATGATGGTATGTAGGCAAAAAAGAGAAGGTTGCAAAAGGCCAGGACTCTATAAGGGAGTATCTACCTAGTTGAATGCGGTCCCGTCTGAAATATCTCCGCAGTTTTACTGATGAGTTTCGTTGGCAGATAAAGAGAGTTGTCAGCAACAAAGTCGATCAAAGACGGGAAATATGGAATATTACGGTGCGAACCGGACGTAATCTTGCGGCGCCGTAAAATATAGAGTACACACTCCCACAAGACAGCATGGATCTGAGCTGGAAATGCACCAAAACATTGGCTTAGTAGAGAGATATCTATAACGATTAAGCTTCATATCTCTAAAACTAGCCTGTCTTCGCCGCGTATCTCTCTCCAACTGTTTGTGATCTTAATTAGATCCGAACACCCACTGAGTAGAAACTCCCACTTCTTCGCAAAGCCCTCGGTAATCTCCCATCCATCCGCACGCCAGGGATCCCCCCATACCAAACATCCTCGCCGTTCGACATCATCAAAACCCTCATATAGAGCTTGACCAAGATCATATCGCAAATCGTCGCTGTCAAATGTCCCATCCAACAGTATCAAATTATCGCGCATTGCCGGGAAAGGAATTGCGTCGATCCAAAACGAGTGCGGTGTACTCTTTTGCAGAAAGGTAGGCTGGAGATCAGACGGAATATTATGTTCTGGGAAAGCTTCATGAGTGGCGACGCCGAATGCAAGACTGCACTTTGTTGGCACGTTGTGTAGCAGTGACAGTATGGACATGTTGATCAGAACGGCCCGAACAACGTTAAACTGGACCAAGGTTATAAGACAGTGATCTGCCGATAGAGGGAATTTAACTATAGGTGTTGGAAGACCTTGCATAATTTTTGCCGCATAGTGTAGTAAGGGAGGGACGAGTTTGTCTTTCTTTGGTCTTTTCGGGTTTGTTGATGAGGTAGAAAATGGATCGCTTTGATATGCATGTGTGAGATGGCTTTTTGCGTCTCGTGAAACAATCTTCAGAAAATCTCTCTCGGCGGTCCGGGGACCAGACTGATCGGTAGGGACCAACATGCCGTAAGCTGGCCCATGGCTATATCGAGAGAGCTCAGCATTGATGGTTCCTGTCGTCGTTGTGCCAGTTACTCGTTTCCTCTCACCTATTTTCTAGTCAGATGACAAGTCACGCTCTTCCAAGTATCGTTTCATAGCATAAAGAGCCCAGTATTCTCTATAGCAAAACCAAGGTGTAAAATCAGTGGACTCAGACTTACGCCAACCCCTCTGACGCAAGCGACTTTGCCGTTTTCTCCTCTCAACTGGATCTTGAACTCCACTCCAGTTATCTTTATTATTCGTGAACTAATGAGGATTAGCTACTTTTCCTATAAAATTCAAGATTTCGAGTTGATCCTAGTCAGGACTTAAACCACCCGAGCCAGGAGTCTGTCTTGGCCAAGTTCATCCTAATTCCGAATTCGTACCTCGCTTAGAAAGCCTCGGGCAACAACTGATGCACTCCCCGGGTTTGACATCGTAATTTCAGGGGTTCAAGTGGTGTAGGAAAGGCGTAGAGCTCCCAGCACTCTGTAATTGGCGTTAAAGAGGCTGACAGAGCGGCTGATAGAGAGGATATGATACGAGATGATTAAAGGCTGGAAGTGATGTTTTTTGAAGATTAGGTTGGGTCCGACAGCTCCGAGGTAAGAGACGCTTATTATTATCACACGCTTGTTTAAGCTTTAGACCCTGTCGATGACCACGCTAATGCAGGTGCGTTACGCGCTAGCACAGATTCGTGTAACTGACATGGCAGTACCACTTCAACCCGAGCATGTATGATCGGAGGCGGGTCATAAACACCCTATTCAACGAACCCTGGGTGATTTCTAATGGAAAGCTAGGATTGTTTGGAAAAGGGTTCGGTGTAATGGTCATTCCGTATATGCCGGGAGGAGAAGAGAAACGTCTATAAGAGGCGTGGATGACCGCTCACCTTGGGGCTTCAGTCTCTCAACTAACACCAGTGCAAGGTGGGAGACCACGACCAAGAGCCATACGATCATATAGACACTCCCTGTGAACGCTACACCCTCGCCCAAGAGCCCAATATACGACAAATCAGGGGTTTCACAACGGCAGAAAATTAAGTTTGAGAGATCAAAGAATGTCTTCAGAAAAGAAAACCATTGCCTGCTTCGGCGCGACCGGTGGATGCGTCGGCGCAACTCTAGCCCATGCGTTGAAAGAAGGGCATTATTGTTCTGCTCGTATGCTATCCGTATTCAATCCCCTTTACAGCAGTCAAATACTGATTCTCGTTTTAGTTGCACGAACCCCTGAGAAACTGCGAAACTTGCTGACAACGGAGCACGAAATCCCGTCAAGCACCATCAACCAATATCTCACAATTTACCAAGGCGACTGTAAAGATCCAGACACAATTGCCAAAGTACTCATCAATCCTCGGGATGGTGGCACTCTCGTAGACATTATTCTTAGTGGCGTCGGCGCATACCCAACCTTCCAATGGAGCATCAAAACACCTTTCCCCTTGACAGACCCTACGATCTGCGAGTCCACCATCGGCGCCATCTTCAAAAGTCTTTCGAACCTAGCCGAGTCACCCCAGCATCCCATCACCAAGGACAGTGCTGGCCGAAAACCGCTCCTGATAGTGGTGAGCACCGCCGGCTGCGGTAGAAACCGAGGTATCCCACTACCCATTTACTTCCAGTATCATTACCTACTTGGGGGCCCGTTGGCGGACAAAAAGCGAATGGAGCAAGTGATCTTCGCAGACAAAGGAACGCACGTGCGAGACTTTGTGATTATGCGTCCGCTGTTTTTGACAGATGGAAAGGCAACGGGTAATGAAGCATTGAGAATGGGTTGGGAATGGGGTCTTGAGGCAGACACAGGAAAGACAAAAGAGCCAGGGCCAGCAATTGGATATTATGTTAGTCGAAGGGATGTTGCGGCTGTGACTTTCAGCAAGGTCATTGTCGAAGGTGGATGGGAGGGAAAATGTTTGTATACAACTTATTGAGAATGGTTGAAAATGACGGTATATATAGAGTGATGCTAGCTACTATTCATCAGTATCTATATTAATACATAGTAACAGATCCTTCAACTCCGGTGCCCAATGTCTGATGGTCCTAGATATGGTCTAATAATCTAATCCGTCGATCAAGCGAAACATCCAGCATATTTAGCCCCTATTCTCATTAGTAAATCACATAACACGGGAAGGCTTCAAACTCACTTTCCACCGAAAGCAACAGCCGCGGAGAAAATAGCGTTCAGAGCTGCAAATGCTCCTCCACTTCCACCCTGCAATGGGTTCGTCCCTGGGCATTCGGCTCGTATGCACCAAAGGCCCCCAGTACCACCATTGGCAGCCTGGAAGGCATCCTGAACATCAAACCAGTCACACCTTTTTCTATGATTAGCGTCTACTTTGCATACATGTATATGGGATGGCGCAAATGAGTCAGTGGGGTACAAGGTGTACTTACTCAATGACCGTGTCAAAAGATACTTGAATATCTGTCTCGGCGTCGTTCATGTCGCATGACCAAGCCGAAATTATGCCACAGCGACCGCGAAGGTTGTCGAGGAGCCCCTTGCCACATTCTGTCATAGGGAAGTTGGGGCTCTGGTGACCTCCGAAGCCAGGCAACTGGAGGTACCAAGAGTATGCTGCCGGAGGGCAGGTCAACGGCGTGCCGTTCAACTCGTAAGGTTTTCCCAAGCAGTAGGATCCTACGTAAGACGGGTCATACGTGTCGTCTCGGACAGACAGACCAACAGGTGGTTCACCAGTAGGGGTAGCGTCAGCAATAGCGACGAAGCCTAGAGCCGCTATGCAAACTTTGGCGATGTTGTAAGCCATGATGAAGAGGGGAGGGCGCTTATACTGAACGGTTGAGAGTTGATTGAGGATAATATCTGAGTGAAGAGATGTTTGTAGTGTGAGTTGCTGTTGTTTGCTGAGCCGCTTGGATATCGTCCGTGGTAAGGTTATATATACCCAGTTCAGTAACTCACTGCTGAACTGATTGAAAGACTTCAGCTCGCATCGTCATAGCATCTATGGGTATCTAGTGATCTACCGGTACGTCATGGCATGGCGAGAAAGGAACAAAGGAAGGATTTAGCGCTGACGCTTATTGGAAGCGAAGATCCATGCCTATATCTTTAGCAGATGCACCAGTACCTTACTTAGTGGTGTTGGTGATGCACTGCAATTTACGAACTAAGCAAGAAAATAAGCATATTTCTGCTATCCATCATGAGCCCAAAGCATTTAGCGTGTCTGCTATAGACCCGGCAATGATGTGGTAATAATCTGGCAAGATTCGTATTAGAAGTAGGCGTTTTGGACTCTTTGACTACGTAGTAGAATGACATAAATTTCCAAGTCTCATCAAGTACTGAACGAGCATTGAGTCTCCTCCTCCTAGATGCAAATACTTGTTCAAAATAATTAACAGCGATCGATACTGGACACTTGATTGCACACATTAGCGCCCAAGGAGCTTGCTCCTTCAGGATGCAGTTCTGAGTTAGTCGTGTGGGGGGTTATTATCGAGCGAGCGAGAGCCGGGGATCGCATGTTTTAGCGATCAACATGACAGCTCCTTCAGCCTGGAGGATGGAGATAAATAATCCCGCGAGAGGATCGACTGGCGATCGTAAAAATAGCGGACCCGTCATTACTGTAATGAGCTTGTTCGGGTGTCGGTCAATCGATAGCAGGGAGCGATTGGCATTCTACCAGTCACCACGACTGGGAAGCTGAATGTTGGCATAGCTAGTTAACAGACGTTGTAACCAACACTTGCCTATTTAAGGAAGCTAACAGTCCTCGGCCAGCTTAATGCGGCCTTGTCACAACATGAAGAGGGTTACAGTACCCGGAGCGAGTCCGCGCATCCAATAGAAGTGGAACTTCCAAGTTCCACTTCCAACCTGCAGCTCAGAGTTCGTCGTGGGTAATCAACCTCAAGAAGGAGTAGATGTTCAATACTGCTGGTGGCGCCATAGGCGGCATGCTCCTAGCACTAAGGCACAGTGTCGTAAAGAGTTGAACCTGTAGATCAAGTTCCAGGCAACAGTTTACATCGTAACTATGTCCAACCAAAATGACATCACAGTCATTACACTTAGTTGATCGAAATCAATAGACCCCTTAGACTTCTCCCCGAGTTCCGGGCGTAGTCACCTGCCATATCTGAACTCTGAAGACATGGTCATGCAACGGGGTCAGCTGCAAGGACCTCTCGTTTTCAGTTATTAGGCATATGGGGCCGTGATACCGTTCACAGTTGTTCCGATCATATTGATCATCATCGATATCATGGACTGATTGTTTCCTGTGTTGTCTCCTGAGTAATAGGAACCCATCTGCATGTCATAGGAGTTTTGCTAGCAGGACGTGGAAGAAATGACCACAGAACTCCTTGGTTCATGGATAGGGGTCAATGATAGAGGCCACTCGGAATAAACAGTTGAAGGGAACCAACGAACCTCAGTTCCATTGCGTCGGGAGGCATCAATGTCATAATTAACGCGAGCCAAGCTTTCCTGCCGATATGCCTGAGGCAATAAAAACAGTTGGTTCTGCGACTCTCTCGCTCGCCCCACCGTTATGTTAAATCTGCAACCTTTGCTTTCCATCACGCCCTTTGCGAGTGAAGGCAAATGATACTATGCCACCAAAGATATTTGCGTACGCCAGATTCGACCTCGATGCACTTCTTTCTCTTGCCACGAGGCTTCGCGGTCGACCATGCACTGCTGATGAGGTAGTGAGGCCTAAGACCGGAAGCCTAAACTGGGTCATCTTCATTACCTTCGATGATGCCATTGAATGGGCATTCCGGTCACCACGTATCGGCCACGGCATGGGTCTCACGAATGAATCCGCTTCTAAAATGCTCGTTAGCGAAGCTTCAACCATGAAATACCTTGGCAACCGCAGCACAGTCCCAGTCCCGGAAGTCTACTCGTTCAGGTTAGCTTCGACAAAGAATCACTCATGACAGCCATAACCTGTTACCCTAGCCTTTCAAAATAGCCGCGATTATGACAATGACATCGGGGTGCCATACATTCTCATGAGCAAGGCTGCTGGCCGCCCCCTGTCCGAATATGATTGGGTTGAGCTGTCCAGCATACCAGGGTATCCAAACAGACGTCCACTTTTACCTCTTACGGACCAAAATCGAGAGAAAATAATGAGGCAGCTCGGAGCTATCATGTTCTCTCTATCGGAGATTCATTTCGACAATATTGGATCGCTTGTTGAAGATTATGCCGGCAATTATTCCATTGGCGAATGCCCCAGTCCATCACTCCTGTGGCAATCTAGGGATGAACTTGAAGGCATAGATCGAGGCCCGTTTGCCCAAGACAGCCAATACTTTCACTCTCTGGTCTCGGCGTTCATAGCTCATTCCAAAGAGCTGTCACTCACCCCTCACAGCTTCTTCGCACCAATACCTGATCCATTCGACTATCCGAACTGGACCAGCTATTGCGGGGCCGTCGAAAGATGGCAAACTTTCTGTTCAGTCGATGATAAGGTTGAAGGGAGCCAAAATCGACTATCGTTCTGTATTGCTGGTCAGTTCTTACATGAAATGATTCCTCGCATGACGTCTCCGGATGGAAATTTCGTTCTTTCTCATCCAGATCTCCATACTGGTAACATTTTCGTTGACGAGAACTTCAACATCACATCAATCATTGATTGGGCATCTGCATCCTCGGGTCCTGTAACCGAGTTACTCGCTACTCCCGGGCTCAACGGCTCATTGTCGCCACCTAAAGAAACGCTTGCTGCTGCTTTCAGAACAGGCTTCTGCCAAGGAGGCAAGGTAGTTGAACCAAAACAATGGGGGAAAGCTGAGGCCATGTGGCATTTCACTCGACTAGTCCGAATGCTTTCCATACAAGACTACACTCACTTCAAGTTGCTATACGGGCTTGTTTATGCGAAGAAGGCAGACGACCTTCCTCGACTGTTCCGTGAACGAAGCATGCAGGAGCATAATAAAGCACTGCTAGCAGAGTTATGTCAAGAAGAAATTGAGGAAGAAGGAGGGCCTAACGAGGAAGAAGGAGATGCTTATGTTGATGAGTCTGATGGTCCGGCAGTTGCACGAAAGCTGACGCTGATGTCAGAGATGAATCCCAACTTTGTCGCAGACAAGAGGTTGTGGTTATGGATTAGGAAGGCCCTAGAGTTCGACCATAGCGACACAACTACGACAATCGCCAGTGTCTGAAAATGGAGCCACTGTAACGATTCTCAAGTGCTACTTCACAAGTAATAGTAATTAAGCTGGTGCTTGACGGACAGTGTGGATGACTGCACTTATGATGAGGCTGGAGGGCACTTATAAAGCGCCAACTAGCACTTGCAAACCGCTCAATGACCATCGACCAACTGCAAACATGAAGGCTCTATTTACCAGTATATGATGCCTTCTAGAGCTAAGAAAGAAAGATTGAACGCGCGGCGCCAAGTCTGTCCCAAGATTTCGGTACGGATTCTCCAGTGACTATTACGAAAGCGCGACATGAGGCCGAGACAAGTTACAATACTAGTGGTCACCTTATTCACTGGGGCGACAGCAACACTTAGACATAGAATCCAGCTCCGGCAAATCACGACGTTTCAATTTTATGAGAGATTAGGGTTACTTCATTAGAAAGCGCGACTTTATTAGAAAGAAATCTAGTATTGAGTAGTGTCACATCTGAACTGCAGAGTCCCTCGCGCAGCCATGACCTTCTAAAGTTTCTTCGGCATCGACTGATTACGGAGTGCGTGAGTTGCCGTGTCTTACTCTATTTTGCGCAAATGAAACATGAAATCCCGATTTGAGAGTCTCACAATCCATTGCCAAAAGTGGCTTCTGGGTCCTCAGCCTCAGAGGCCCTTCAAATTGCTTCCAACAACTGACAGCTCAGGCGAGTTCTTCAAGGTCTTGCTCAGCGATTTGGAGGTACCGTCAAACGTGTAAGTGAAAAAGGAAGAAAGAACCTTCGCCAGCAGAGTCTGCACTTCCACGCCATCCACAGTGCCGATATAAGGGGCCAGAACAGATGAGAACTTCTTGGGGAGGTCCAAGGCCTTGATCAACAGCGGCATATCCGTGAAGGATCCATGGACCGTCCCGGTAACCTCCAACTCGATTTTGGGACCTGTAAGGTGCTTCCAGAATTGCGCCCAAGTGGCATCCTCGGCGCGGTGCTTGGGACGTCCAAGGAGCATGAATGGCTTATCGAGACCCTTGCTCAGAGCAGGCTCGAAGAAACGGCCGTCCAGATCGACGCCGGCGCGAACTCGGGAGTCGGAAAGCATGGCCGCGGCACTGGCGGCACCGCCGAGGGAGTGGCCGAAGAGGACGATCTTGCTGAAGTCGATCTTCCCAGGCAGACCGTTGACTAGGGATTTGCGGGTGGAGGTGTTTTCGAATTGGGAGACGACGAAAGAAAGATCATCAGCGCGGACCTGCATATGTTAGTTTCTGCCTCGATATGAACCACTGATGTTTGCTTACTTTGGTCGCCTTTTCAAGAACGGTGGTGTTCTCGGGGATGTTTGCACCGAGAATGACGCTTCCGTCGGGAAACTCGACGATATCCGAGTCGTAGGGGTGATCAACCGTCACAACGACATAACCCTGGCTAGCAAGCGACCTTGCCAACCCAGTGTATAGCAATCGGGAGTTTCCAGCACCAGTTGAAAACACAGCGAGAGGATACTCGGAGCCTTTAGTGTTGGCGTCGCACCCCTTGGTTGTAGAAACACGGCAAAACTCCAGCTCCAGAGTCGAGAAAGTATCGTTAGCCAGGCCAATCGAGCTGGCTACTGCTCCATACGCTTCAGAAGTGCGAGGCGGCATGTATGGCTCCTTGTCGATTGAGCATGACCTCGAATGATCGATGGGCCAGAAGACAGATACAAGCACGCGTCTTTTGTGCAAGTCATTGCTTGGGGCGTAGGGGTCGATGCGGTGCTTATCGGTAAGCGGGTGGACTCGCATGGCAACTGGGTATTTTCCGGTAGGTCCAGGTATGAGGACAGCTCCGGCGAGGCCCATGAATGCGGCAGAAATGAGTGAAAAACGCATGATGGCGTAAGACCTATAGACTATTGGGGAGTTCAGAGAATGGCTGATAACTAAAGTGGAGGGAGTGAAAGACTGGTGGTAGCTTGGTGGGTGGCGGATTGGCTGTGAAGTATTCAGTATACTCTTCGTGGTGAACGGAAAGAACTTATATAGACTCAGAAATCTGGATCTCTAACGAAGATCCTAATAGAACAACTCTAAAAACGAGCTACTCGTAGAAGCTTACGACGACAAGGCTTTCTTTCCTTTCTCAGTCTGGACATCTTCCTGCGCAAGTTGCATAGCCTCAGAAGCTGGGAAATAAGCAGGGGAAAATTGTACACCGGCACTTGGCAATATGACAAACTCCAAGACTTCTCAGTAACTGTCTGCGGTGAACCTTCGAATTACACTCCACGGCACACTGGACTTGGCGCTGATGAAGTGGAATCAATTGGATCAAGGGATTGGCTGTGGCTTAGAGAATCCCTAGCGTCGCTCGAATATTGCCGTTTTAGGCATCGTAGATCTCCACCTCAATGTCGTTCAATCGCTACCGTTTGGAGTCAAGTTAGGGATCTTGACTCTTCATTCCTTCTCTCTACCTTGCTCACAATGCTGGCAAAGCATGCACATATGTCGTTTCAGGCACAGATAACGCCGACCTCGCTCTTTTGACGCTGACAAGATGCCCATCGGGCCATTTGATAGGCGCAAGAAGCGCTCCCGTTGTGTACGCTGTGTCGCGAGCCATCGAAAGGTTGGGTTCCGCTTGATTGTCATCCAGGATCTGAAAGCTCTAGTCTAACGTCTTTCATCTCTCAAGTGCTCTGGCAACTCACCGTGTAGTAATTGCGAACACCGTGGTCTTGTGTGCAAGTACTCGGCAACCAATACCGACAAGTCGCCTATTCTTGTTGATCGAGGCAAACAACAAACAATCTCAACCTTTGGCGCACCAACAAAGGACAGCGAGGCGGGTACTGAAATACTCCGGCTCACTAGAAGCCCCAAACTCGACACTGCGTCGTTTTACTTTTACTACTTCGATGTCTTTCTCCGCAAAAACAAGTTCACTGGCGACAACAGTTCTTCAGAGGATGTTGGAAGATTACTCGGGCAGTCAACCTCGGGAAGCTACCTTGCAGACGCAATGTTGTCGCTCGGTGCCATGGAATCAATCAAGCTGAGGTCATGCGACGGCCCATCCTGGAACGAAAATAATCGCTTTGCACTCAATTCTTATGCGAAATCGGTGACGGGCCTTCGCTATGCTCTAGAACACGAGATTGACAAACCACAACTGCGCCATAAAGTGCTGTGGACGACGCTGTTCCTAGGCTTATTTGAAGTAAGCCAAGAAAGATATATTTACGATATCAGAAGCACACTTAATAACGAGACTTAGTTGATGAACGACTCTACGGGCCGCGGCTGGCTACAGCACATTGTCCACGGAACCTCAACAGCCCTAGTCGCAAGCGGTCCTGCTGCTTGTCAAAGTGGGCTTGGAAGACGTTTCTTTATGGAAGTCAAAGTCTTCGAGGTTTGCCGAGCCATTGTCTTCAATCAACCGTCCTTTCTTGCTAGACCTGAATGGACGGCCCTCTCGACAAGTCCCGAAGGTGTTCCATGGCACCCACTGGACGCTATACTTGACATCATTGTTATGTGCACTACGTTGAGAGCTCGGTTAGTAAGATGCAGAGAATATTTAGAGGTCAATACGAAATGAAGCAAAGCTGACACTTATATATCAGGGCGAACGATCTCATAGACTCTCGAGAGAAATCTCTGGGTAATGAGGAACGTCTACTTGGGGAAGCATTCGAGGTGTCTTTAGAAGGTTTCAACTTACGAGAAGCCCTACACAACTGGGGCACGACAACAAACCGAGCAGTTGTCTCGCCTCAGAACACGGAGGATACTATCTCATCAATGAGTAGCCCTGCAGACGACGAGTTCCTGATACTTGCCGAAATCTTCTATGCGGCCACTAGTATCTACCTATCCGGAGTCTACGACTACGAAATCGCCCACTGGGAGGACTTGGGGATCTTGGTTTCCACGCTGAGCGAAAGTGAGATCCAGATCCACGTCAAGAGTATCCTTGATCTGAGTCACGTCGTGCTGGAGTGCTCGTCGATTTCGTCACTGCTTTTGTTGTTTCCCTTGAGGGTTGCAGGGGCTCGCTCTAGGGAGGTCTGGCAGCAGGAGTGCATCATCAGGCTGCTGACCAAAGTCGAAGCGACTTTTGCCGTTGCAGCTACGTTCAGGTTTGAACTGAAAAAGCTATGGAAGAGCAAAAGCGAGTCCGAAACCCCATGATCGCTTACCTTCTCGGCTTGTATCGAAGAAAAATGGCAATTGGAGGAATAGGTCCTTGTCTATAAGCTACATTATTCAACCTAACTCTGATGCCAAATTGGATTACTACCGTAGTACAATTGTAGCTGAGTGGTCACCAGTCAACGCGGAGGAGAAGTGAGATTACCAGCAATTGGAAAGTCCTTCAAGCGTTGTTAGATGAAGTTATTGAGTTGCAAACAAGCGCGGGACAAATATTGATCGACAACCAGATGATCCAGCGACTGAGCATATGTCGCAATTCCAGGGTGCATCCAAAGAGTTCATCGAGCTCAGCTACCACTATGAAGCAAATTGCTGGCAACTTCATTCCCTCGACTAAAGATGCCTCGATCATAGCTGTTCTAGCAGTAGAGCTTGCCTCGGACGGGCTAGATTGCATAGTTACGATACTCTCAACTCGGAAGAATAGATCGAATAGCCGTTCTGCGCATCACAGGGCTTGCAGCGACGCGTGTGATACAGCAGGCCTGTTCCGAGTTGAAGGGTGTGACAGAAGTCCACAACTCGTACCATTGGGATGAATATCGAACAGTTCAATAAAAGTGTGTCAGAGCTGTTATAATCTGTAAGTCATATAATCTGTGTTCTTTACTGTGGCTAGAAGCTGCAGTCTGCACTGCGAGACAAGACTCTTGTGGAAATAGTCAAATTGAGTGAAAGAAGTGATCCTGCGCATGCGCCCCTAAAGTTCCAAACTTGTCCACCAAGCTTCTTTTTCGCCCTCTATCGGCTGACCAATTCAGATCGAGCAAGCATAAGGCAACTTTTTATAGCCCAAGGGTCACCAGCGCAACCGTAACAGCAGCCGGGATGGCCTGAATGAAGAGAATTTTCTTCCCGACGGTGGCTCCTCCATAAGACCCAGCCACGACCACACAGCCGAGGAAGAAGAGTCGAAGTTGCGTCGCAAATTCGGGCACGGGGTGCACGAGGCTCCATGCGAGCCCTGCGGCGAGGAAGCCATTGTAAAGGCCCTGGTTTGCCGCCAAAACCTTGCTCTTTTCGGCGAATTCTGCGTCCGTCTTGAAAGTCTTGCGGCCCCGAGGTTTCGTCCAAAGGAACATCTCGAGAACTAGGAAATAGCCATGGAGCACTGAGATTGAGCCGGTCAGGCCGGCGGTGATGAGGCCCATGGTTGAAGAGTCTTCAAGGCGTGTGGAAATTATTTGTTGTAGTTTTGAGGTCGTTCTTGAGGCAATAGAAGTGAAAATCCTTTCGCGCTGAGTCTCAATGTGGCTGGATAAACTGGTAACCTAAAGGTCTGATGAAGATGAACAGCGAAGCAACAAGTTAATAACAACCAAGAGACTGGACCGAGGCAGCGATAAAAAGGACCGAGAGCGGGGCTCAGCTGAGCGGTTATAGCGATAGGATTGCAAAGCTAACATGTTAAATCATCTTATATGCAAATGGAATGTCGCCTTACCCGAAACATCCTTGTTAGAACGTACTAGGGGCATGTGATACCGCTACATAGGCTCCTTCCGTATTAAGGGTTAGACAAGGACGAGGATGTGAAGTATTCTTTCAGTGCTGAGTGGCTTGATGTTTTTCGGATGCTTTCTATGCATGAAACGACAATGGTCGACTGCAATAACTAGATTGAAACGGGACCATAGTCTTGGGCCCTAGGCATTAAAATACCTATACTATAGGTACCTGTGGGTACTTGTAATAGAATGTAAAATATATATAAGGTTTTAAAATTATTTATAGATATTTATAGATAAAAAGATTACTTATAGAGAATTATAAATAGTTTATTTTATTTATAAATAAAATAAATAATACTTAAANTNATTTATAATAAATATCCTTATTTTATAAGATATAAGAATTCTTAAGTAAGTCTATAAAATATATCTTAATAATAACTTAGATTTTACTAAGATTATTAAGATTAATAACTTTAATATATTTATATCTAATTTAAAAATAAGAAACTTTCTCTTTAAATAATATAAGAAAATTTAATAATACTTTATAATTATTAAAATAGTCTTTAAGAATTAATTTCTTATAAATATTATTATTAATATTACTTTTATTAGCTAATATCTTATAATATAAGAGCTTAAAGACTCTAATAACTCTATTCTTAACTTAAATATCTTTTTAAAAGAAAGAGATATTTATCTTAATAATAACTATATAAAGGTTATTAATATTAATACTAATAATAAAACTATATATATAACCCCTAATAGTAGTTAAATAGGCCTAAATAGAAGCTATTTTATTATATAATAGCTTAAAAGATATCTAAAGTATATTAATAAAGGTATTATTAAGTAATCTTTAGGTAATATTAGCCTAGGTAATAATATAATAAACCCCTTAATAAACTAGTATTTATTAAATTTATATATATAATAAGAATATATTAGTTAATTTAACTTAAGACTATAGACTAATTATAAAAAAAGAAGACTAAGTAACTTCTCTAACTCTTTCTTATTAATTAGCTCTAATACTAATAATTAGAAACTAATAAAGGCTTAAATTTCTTATATATTAATAAACCTAATAGATCTTATATAGTACTAATCTGTTAAATAATTATAAAAAAAACACTCTTTTTAGCAATCTCTAATATATTTAATTTAATTAAAAGAATTAAAAAGAAAGCTTTAAGTATTTTTAATTCTAACTATAAATATATAAAATATATAAGTCTAGTTATAGGCTCTATAGGCAAGATATCTTATATTAATATCTATCTTTTCTATAAAAACCTTAGGATATATAAGAAATATAAGAACTATAGTCTTATTAACTTTTATATATTAATTATTAAGCCAGGTCTATATTAATAGATTATAAAGAAGCTTAATTAAGAAAGCTATAATTAGCTACTTATAATAAGTATTAAAACCTTCTATAAAAAGCTTATTAAGTAATTTAAATAATATATTTATAAGCTTCTATAAGAATTTAATAATATATAAATATATAATTTAATTTAATACTTATAGTATTATCTTATTATAATTCTTATATTATAAACCCACTCTAGCTAAGTAGCTTAAATATAAAAAAAAACTATAAGATCCTATAGACTATATACCCTTTAATTAATATTAAAATCTTCTAACTTTTTAAATATTCTTATAAGAAAATAAAGCTAATAGAGTATATTAAGGATTATAAGATATATTATATTATTATTAACTTAATAATTAAGAGAGATTATTATTTTACTTTTTAAAATAACTTTAATTATAATTATAATTATAATAATAATTATTAAGATTATTATAATAATAATATTTAAGACTATTATATTTATAATAATTAGTAAAATAATAGTAATAATTACTATAATAATAAGTTATAAGATAATTACTAAGATTAGCACTTTTTAAACTATGATAATTATTAGAAACTAAGACCTTATAATTATTATAATTATAATAACTAAAATAATTAAAAGAATTATAACTTATGTCTTTATAACTATAACCTAAGATTATATAAGAAAAAGACCTTATATAAAAAGAAATACTTTATAAAAAAATAATTACTAAAGTTAAGTAATAAGACTAATACCTTAGGTAATAAAAGCAATATATTATACTTATTAGAAAGGTCTTATAATTTTAAAGTGGCTTATTATAGCTTTTTTATTAATAATAAAGCTAGAGTTTCTACTAAAGGCCCTAAGTATTACTATTATATATATTAATTATTAGCGTGGCAGAGTGGTTATCTATTAGGCGGGCCCTCTGCTTTTTTTAAAGAAGCTATAGGTTTAAATCCCGCTATTAATAGCCTTTTCTTTAGATTTATAATTTAAAGTAAAGATTCTATATTATATAATTAGTCTCTATATAGTTAGTAGTTAAGATAGATTTAGTATCTGGCTAAATAAAAACCCGCGCTAAGATCTACTTATAATAAAAATAATAGACCTTTTATTTATTAATAAGAATATTAATTCCTATAATAATAAAAAGAAAGTATATATTAAGATATATTAAGAGCCTTCTGCCTTAAGCTATAAAAAGATAGTATAGCCTAATATAATATAATTAGATAATATGAATCTATAAGCTATAATTTATTAAATTAAATAGTAAATAATTAAATAAAAAAAATAAGAAACTAATTTTTACTAAATAAAGGCTATATAATTTAATAAGTAAAAGAATAAAAAGAATAATAACTAATAGAAATAAAAAGAGAAGATTCTAGATTTTTTTTTAGAAGATTAGACCCTTCTAAAATGCCTTAGAATATATTATAGCTATAATTAAGCTAAAGGGAATAGGCTTATATAGGAGTCCTTTATAAATTTCTAATATATTAATTTAATAAGAAAAAGGCTTAGTATAGCAGATTAGGCCAGAACCTAATTTAAACTTATTATAAGCTTATAAGAGAAGTGTTTAGGTTTTTATCTAATTATAGAGTCTATTTATAAGGGTATATATAATATAGTAGCTATAGCCCCTTAAGAGCTATGCGCAAACTAGCTATATGCAGCTATAGGCTGTTATAGTTACTATAAAACAGTTTTTCCTATAATAATTATAGTATAAAAGCTCTATATAACCTAAGAGTGCTATAGTATATTAATACTATTATATATATTAATAGCTCTTTACCTTTTAAATACTTCTTTTAAAATACTATAATATTTAATAATATATAAAGCTAAAGTAAATATAGTTAGAAACTAAACTAATAAAGCCTGCTTATTATTATAGATATAATATAGCTTTTAAGTTATATAATAAGTTATTTTAATACTTTCTTATATATATGCCTAATTAGGCTAAAAATAAGACTCTTATAGTAACTATAATTACCTCTAATATAGATATTATCCTACTCTTAGAGCTTAAAGTAATTAAAAGCAGCTAATATACTTATTTATATATTTAAGTTAAATTCTAACTTAAAGATAAGANNTTANTANAAANCTATANTAANTCTAGCTATAATAANNNTATAATTAACTAATATTTCNTATAAACNCTTAAATATATAATTAAATAANTATTATTANTTATAATAAATAGCTTTATTAAAGAAAAAAAAGCTTAATAAATANGCTATTTTTACTATTTATATTAATAANTTAAACTCTAAANATAAANNTATAAAAATANTAGCTTTTAAAATCTTAGCTTANNTTAAAAATAANCTNACTNTAATANTATTACTTANAACTGCCTTTNTANAGCNTTANAAATATAATATATTATTCTCTAAGAANTATATATATATTAAAAGCCTATATATAACTTCTATTTTNNNTTTAANATNCTTANNGCCTNNTAATANGTNTATTATAAAGTTATAACTANTATTAATATTATTATACTTATAAATAAGATTATTATTATANCTGNNTTTTAAAAGNAAGTNNTTAAGTTATANTNCTATANTTTTTATATAAGTATGCNTTAAGTAATAAATATATTATTAAATTATAANTNCTTTCTCTAATATTATATTTATAAATAATACTAANAAAAGAGATTTATATNTNNAATTATTAGAANATTANATCTATTAAGAAATATAAAAAAGAGANNTATTTCTTATTAANTTAAAANNNTATACTAATAGCTCTTTATATATANTACTATAANCTNAGCTCNTAACCCTATTATAGCTANNAGTATTAATATTATTATAATAATAANTAANANANGTAATCTTACTNNNCTTAAGGCTAATAGCNTATANTCTCTGCCTTTAGTATTTACTAAGTTTATAGCTATATTANANGCTATAATTATTATANTTANNAGCTATAATTATAACNNTTAAAAGCNTATAATNTTANANACTNTAGCTAATATAANTTTNANTAATATTAAAGACTTAACNTTACTTTANAAATAATATAAAAAGGNTTTATTAATAGNTANANCTNTANTTATAAAAAAAAAGCTATTAAATCTCTANTTAAAANNCNNAATAAGANTATTAAANATAAGAAAACTATTAACTAGNTCTATATACCTTTNTAAATATATATTTAATAAACCCTAAACTTANTAAAAGAANTTANTAANAAGNGNATTTATATTTATATTTATAATAAAGNCTTTATATAGAATATTTGCTATTTTTACTGCAAATATATAAGTCTTTAAATTAATATAAGTTTAATTAAACTACTTAATAAAAAAGAGCTTAAAGTCCTACTAATTAATAACTAATATAAATATAATATTACTTAATAGTTATATCTCTTAGAACTTAAAGACTATATCTTTATTAATAAGCAATTTAATAAGTTTTATAATTAAAATCACCTTAAATATATATATAAGCTAACTCTTTTTATAGTACCTATCTTTATAGTCTAGTAAATAGTTAATAATAAGCTTAAAGACTATATAATTATAGACTTATAAGCTCTTAATAAGATTATAATCCCTAATAATTACCTATTACTAAAATAAGAAAATATAATATAATCTCTAAGAGGTATTAACTATATTATAGTAATAGATATCTCTTTCTTTTTCTTCTAATTTAGTATTAAGATAGAATATTATAATTACTTTACTATAATAAGCTATTAAAGCCTTAAGAGATTAATTATAGCTCTAATAGGCTTCTAAAACATCTCTGCCTATATTTAAAGATATATAGATAGATTATTAAGGCTATATTAGCATTTTATTAGAGCCTTTATAGATAATATTATTATTTATTTTATTATTAAAGAAGAATACTTAAAGTATCTTAAAACTCTCTTTAGCCTCTTTATAAAAAAGAACTTAATAATATTACTAACTAAAAGCTAGATTAGATACTTAAGTATATAGCTTCTAAGCTTTTAAGTTAATATCTTTAATTTAACTATTATAGCTAAGTATATAATTGCCTTCTTAAAACTTAAGTTTTTTAGTTAATTAAGTAGCTTAAAGTAATATATTAATATAATAAGATATATTTATTACTTAATATCTTATTATATATAGCTTATTAAACTTCTATAATAGTATAAGATTGCTTTATTAGCTTAAAGCTATAAAGATCTTAAGTTTATAGATAATAACTTAAATAAGTATAAGGNCTTTATTTAATAGATTACTTTTAAACCTATTAGTAAGAAATATATTAGCTTTAAAGCTTTATAGAAAGAGATATTCTCTAGCTATATACTTTTATACTTAGCCTTAAACTAATAATTATTCCTTTAAATAAATAGAAGCCTTACTTATAGCTTTAAAGCTGTCTTATATTATATAAAAGAAGGCTTTACTTAGAAAGAAGATATAAATATTTTATTAATAGTAATATATCTTATTATATTTCTTAGCTATATATTTATAGTAGTAGAAATATAATATAATCTTATAAAGCTCTACTTTATATAATTAGTTAAGAGACTTTATATACTTATATAATTTTCTACTCTTTTTATATATATATTTATAGACTATTTAACTATTAAGCTAATTATTAAGAAAATAATACTTATAATAACTAATATAGATAAAGTAAACTATTATTTAATAATAGTCTTAATTTATCTCTTTAAATATAACCTTAAGATCTTTTATTTCTTTAAAAAAAAAGAACTTTATCCCTAATATTTTAAGCTATTTTATAGCTTTAAAGACTAACTTAACTAAAGCCTATTAATATTCTAATTATATAGCCCTAGATAATATATCTATAGTCTCTAAAAGCTTTATAACTAATAGTATTAAAGTTATATTTTATAAAGAATATCTTAAGAATATGCGCTACTTAATTATTATTAGAGATATTATAAGTAAGATTCTAATTAATAAAAAGAAACTTTATAACTATAAGAATATAATTAAATTTTTAAAGTATAGTATTCTATTCTTTCTTAAGGAAAGTCTACTATATTATAATAATATTAATAATTATATTAGCCTCTATATATCTTATTTAATAATTAATAATATATTAAAAATAACTTATAATAACTAATATTACTTTAATAAAGATTAAATAGCTAAGAAATAAGCAAATCTCTTAATTTATAACCTTATATAGTAACTTAAAAAGCATATTTATAGATATTAATACTATTATTTTAGGCAGATAAATTAATAATAATATATTAATAACTATCTTTTTATAAAAATACTAATCTAACTTATATATATTATTATAATTAATTTTATTATAAATCTACTACTTATTTCTTTTAAAAATATACTTTAAGCTATTAAAAGCTATAATATATATAACTTTCTTATAATAGTTACTTATATAATATTTAAATAAACTCTCTTACTTTTTAATTATTCTATTTACTTAATAAGAGATTAAGTAATAGTCTTAATATAATAATTAATACTAAGTAATTAGAATATATTAAAAATTATTATATTAGATTATAATAAGAGATTTACCTTCTTCTTTTAAAAGACTCTATAAAAGATATTTAATATTAAGCTTATAATAATTATAATATATTACCTAGCTAGAAATAGCCTTATAAAGCAAAAGAATTAGACTATTAAAATATTTATATAATTTTACTATTTATAATATTTTAATAGTAATTAGATATAGATACTCTTTACTTTTTAATAGAACCTTAATAAAGCCTATAATATAAATATTAAGGCCTCTATATATAAGTTTATCTATAGATTTAAGCTTTATAAATCTCTTAATATTATTAACTCCTTTAAGAAGATTTCTAATCTCCTATATTTATAAGAAGCTATTTATAAGAAAGCTTAATTAGTAATAGACTTTATTATAATTAAAGCTAAATATTAATATAATACTAAGTATTAATTAATTAAAATAAAAGTAAAAGACTTAATATATTTATAACTTTATAATAAATATAATCTCTTTAAAAAGCTACTTTAAAAGTAATTATAATAATATATTAGCTCTATAAAGATTCTTTATATAATTAGTAATTTAGTTTATAAAATTAAGATTCTAGAGAAATAGAAGATATATTTTATAGTATTAATCTGCTATCTTTAATCTACTTATATTAATAATTTTATCTTTAAGAAACCTAGTCTTATTAAAAAAGCTAGTAAAGACTAATATAAGATTAAGAAATTACTCTATAAAGAGATTTATTACTTAAAATATAATATTACTCTTTTTAAGAGATATATAATCTATTAATAAAAATAAGAACCTAAGTATAATACCTAAGTTAAAGTTAAAAATATCTTAAAGGATTTAATTAACTTATTTAATAAGAAAGAACTTAATAAAGCTATATAAGAAGACTTATACTATAATAAGTATGCCTAATATATATATACTAAGAAGTAGTTAAAGAAAATAATTAAATAAAAGATAATAATAATAAAAAGAAGATTATTTTAAAAGATTAGTAAGAAAGCTATTTATATATATATATAGATTACTAAGAATAATATAGTCTCTTTTTATACTAGCTATTATAATGCACTTTAGCCTTAGAACTAAGGCTATAGTATTATATACTATAGCATATACCTTAGTATAGGCCTTATATAGGCTATAGTGCGCTCACTTAAGTAAGAAGACCCTAGCCTATATAGGGTGCAGGATCTTTATTCTTCTTATAATATATATATATACCTAATTAGTTAATACTAACCTTCTATTCTATATTAATTAATAACTTTAAGATACTTATATTTAATTTAAAAATAAGAGACTTTTTTCTTAAATAATATAAGAAAATTTAATAGCACTTTATAATTATTAAAATAAGTTTTAAAAACTAGCTTTTTATAAGTATTATTATTAATACTACCCCTATTAATTAATATCTTATAATATAAGAGCTTAAAGACTCTAATAACTCTATTCTTAACTTAAATATTCTTTTAGGAGAAAAAGATATTTATCTTAGTAATAAGTATATAAAGATTATTAATATTAGTATTAATAATAAAACTATATATATAACTCTTAATAGTAGTTAAGTAAGCCTAAATAGAAGCTGCCTTATTATATAATAGGTTAAAAAACATTTAAAATATATTAATAAAAGTATTATTATATAGCCTTTAGGCAGTATTAGCTTAATTAATAATATAATAAACTCTTTAATAAACTAGTATTTATTAAACTTATATATATAATAAGAATATATTAATTAATTTAATTTAAGACTATAGACTAATTATAGAAAAAGAAGACTAAGTAACTTCTCTAACTTCTTCTTATTAACTAGCTCTAATATTAATAATTAGAAACTAGTAAAGCCTTAAATTTCTTATATACTAATAAACCTAATATATATAAGCTTATTATATAGTACTAACCCCTTAAATAATTATAAAGAAATGCTCTTTTTAGCAGTCTTAAATATATTTAACTTAATTAAAAGAATTAAAAAGAAAACTCTAAGTATTTTTAATTCTAATTATAAGAATATAAAGTATATAAGTCTAATTATAAGCTCTATAGATAAGATATTTTATACTAATATCTATTTCTTTTATAAAAACCTTAGAATATATAAGAAATATAGAAACTATAGCCTTATTAACTTTTATATATTAATTATTAGGCCAGATCTATATTAATAAATTATAAGAGAGCTTAATTAAAAAAGCTATAATTAGCTACTTATAGTAAGTATTAAAAGCTTTAATAAAAAGTTTATTAAGTAATTTAAATAACCTACTTATAAGCTTTTATAAGAATTTAATAATATTAAATATATAATCTAATCTAATACTTATAGTATTATCTTATTATAATTCTTATATTATAAAGCCACTTTAGTTAAGTAGCTTAAATATAAGAAAGATTATAAGGTCTTATAAATTATATATCTTTTAATTAATATTAAAATCTCCTAACTTTTTAAGCACTTTTATAAGAAAATAAAACTAATAAAGTATATTAAGAATTATAAGAAATATTATATTATTATTAACTTAATAATTAAAAAAGATTATTACCTTACTTTTTATAATGATATTAATTATAACTATAACTATAATAATAATTATTAAGACTATTATAATAATAATTATTAAGACTATTATAATAATAATTATTAAGACTATTATACCTATAATAATTAGTAAGATAATAGTAATAACTATTATAATAATAAGCTATAAGATAATTACTAAGACTAGCACTCTTTAAACTATAGTAATTATTAAGAACTAAGACTCTATAATTATAATAACTATAATAATTAGAATAATTAAAAGAATTATAACTTATACTCTTATAACTATAACCTAGAACTATATAAAAAAAAAGATCTTATATAAGAAGAAATACCCTATAGAGAAATAATTATTAAAATTAGGTAATAAAACTAATACTTTAGGCAATAAAAGTAATATATTATACTTATTAAAAAGATCTAATAACTCTAAAATAGCTTATTATAGCTTTTTTATTAATAATAAAGCTAGAGCTTCTACTAAAGGCTTTAAGTATTATTACTATATATATTAATAGCTCTTTATCTTTAAAGTACTTCTTTTAAAATACTATAATATTTAATAATATATAAAGCTAAAGCAAATATAATAAGAAACTATACTTATAAAATCTGCTTATTATTATAGATATAATATAGCCTTTAAGTTATATAATAAGTTATTCTAATACTTCTTTATATATATATCTAATTAAGCTAAAAATAAGACTCTTATAGTAACTATAATTACCTTTAATATAGATACTATCTTAGTTCTAAAGCCTAAAATAATTAAAAGCAGCTAGTATACTTATTTATATATTTAAATTAAGTTCTAACTTAAAAATAAGATCTTAGTAAAAATTTATACTAACTCTAGCTATAATAACTCTATAATTAACTAATATTTCCTATAACCTCTTAAATATATAATTAAATAAATATTATTAGTTATAATAAATAGTTTTATTAGAGGAGAAAGGTTTAATAAATAGGTTATTTTTACTATCTATATTAATAAGTTAAATTCTAAAAGTAAAGGTATATAAATAATAGCCTTTAAAACCTTAGCTTAAATTAAAAATAATCTTACTTTAATAATATTACTTAAAACTGCCTTTTTAAAGCCTTATAAATATAATATATTATTCTTTAAAAACTATATATATATTAGAAGCCTATATAACTTTTACTTTCCCTTTAAAATTCCTATAACTTACTAATAAGTCTACTATAAAGTGATAGCTATTATTAATATTATTATATTTATAAATAAGACTATTATTATATTTGCTTTTTAAAAGGAAGTTTTAAAGTTATAATCTTATACTTTTTATATAAGTATGCCTTAAGCAATAAATATATTATTAAATTATAAGTCCTTTTTTNATATTATATTTATAAATAATACTAAAAAAGAGATTTATATCTATAATTCTTAGAAGATTAGATTTATTAAGAAATATAAAAAAGAGACCTACTTCTTATTAACTTAAAAGATTATACTAATAGCTCTTATATATAGCACTATAACCTCAGCTCTTAACTCTATTATAAGTAGCAGTATTAATATTATAGTAATAATAATTAAGAGAGGTAATCTTACTATCTCTAAGGCTAACAGCCTATAGTCTCTGCCTTTAGTATCTGCTAAATTTATAGCTATATTAGAGGCTATAACTATTATAATTAGCGGCTATAATTATAACCTTTAAAAGCCTATAATTCTAAAGACTCTAGCTAATATAATTTTTAGTAATATTAAGAACTTAACCTTACTCTAAAAGTAATATAAAAAGGCTTAATTAGTAATTATAGCTCTATTTATAGAAGAAGCTATTAAACCTCCACTTAAAATACCTAATAAGAATATTAAAGATAAGGAAACTATTAATTAGCCCTATATACCTTTCTAAATATATATTTAATAAACCCTAAACTTACTAAAAGAAGTTACTAAAAAGGGTATTTATATTTATATTTATAATAAAGGCTTTATATAAAATATTCACTATCTTTACTGCAAATATATAAGCCTTTAGATTAATATAAACCTAATTAGACTATTTAATAAAGAAGAGCTTAAAGTCTTACTAATTAATAACTAATATAAGTATAATATTATATAATAGCTATATCTCTTAGAACTTAAAGACTATACTTTTATTAATAAGTAATTTAATAAGCTTTATAATTAAAATTATCTTAAATAGATATATAAGCTAACTCTCTTTATAGCACTTATATTTATAGTCTAGTAAATACTTAATAGTAAGCCTAAAGGCTATATAATTATAGACCTATAAGCCCTTAATAAGATTATAATCCCTAATAATTACTTACTACTAAGGCAAGAAGATATAATATAGTCTTTAAGAGATACTAATTATATTATAATATAATAATAAATGCCTCTTCTTTCTTCTTTTAATTTAATATTAAAATAGAATATTATAACTGCTTTACTATAATAAGCTATTAAGGCCTTAAGAGATTAACTATAGCCTTAATAGGATTCTAAAACTCCTCTGCCTATATTTAAAGATATATAGATAGACTATTAAGACTATATTAGCATTTTATAAGAGCTTTTATAAATAATATTATTATCTATTTTATTATTAAAAAAGAATATCTAAAGTATCTTAAAACTCTCTTTAGCCTCTTTATAAAAAGAAACTTAATAATATCACCTACTAAAAGTTAGATTAGATACCTAAGTATATAGCTTCTAAGCTTTTAAGTTAATGCCTTTAGCTTAACTATTATAATTAAATATATAGCTATATTCTTAAAGCTTGAGTTCTCTAGTTAATTAAGTAATTTAAAGTAATATATTAGTATAATAGGATATATTTATTACTTAATACCCTATTATATATAGCTTATTAAACCTCTATAATAATATAAGATTACTCTTTTAGTTTAAGGCTATAAAGACCTTAAGTTTATAGATAGTAACTCAAATAAGTATAAAGCCTTTACTTAGTAAACTACTTTTAAACCTATTAATAAGAAATATAATAGCTTTAAAGCTCTATAGAAAGAGATATTCTTTAGTTATATACTTTTATACCTAGACTTAGATTAGTAACTATTTCTTTAAGTAAATAGAAGCCTTACTTATAGCTTTAAAGCTATTTTATATTATATTAAAAAAGGCTTTATTTAAAAAGAAGGTATAGATATCCTATTAATAGTAATATGCCCTATTATATTTCTTAGCTATATACTAATAGCAGTAGAAATATAATATAATCCTATAAAGCTAAAGGTTATATGCCTTATATAGGCAATTAAGAGACTTTATATACTTATATAGTCTTCTGCTCTTTTTATATATATACTTATAAATTATTTAGCTATTAAGCTAATTATTAAGAAAATAATACTTATAATAACTAGTATAGATAGGGCAAACTGCTATTTAATAATAGCTTTAATCTATCTCTTTAAGTATAATTTTAAGGTCTTTTACCTTTTAGAGGAAAAGAACTTTATCTTTAATATCTTAAGCTATTTTATAGCCTTAGAAACTAATCTAAGTAACGCCTATTAATGCCCTAATTATATAGCCTTAAATAATATATATTTAGTCTCTAAAAGCTTTATAGCTAATAATACTAAAGTTATATTCTATAAAGAATATCTTAAGAATATATACTACTTAGCTATTATTAGGGATATTATAGGTAAGGTTTTAATTAATAAAAAGAAACTCTATAATTATAAGAATATAACTGAATTTTTAAAGTATAGTATCCTATTCTTTCTTAAAGAAGGTTTACTATATTATAATAATATTAATGACTATATTAAGCTATATATATCTTACTTAATAATTAATAATATATTAAAAATAGCCTATAATAACTAATATTACTTTAATAAAGATTAAATAGCTAAAAAGTTAGTAAACCTCTTAATTTATAACTTTATATAGTAACTTAAAAGGCATATTTATAGATATTAATACTATTATCTTAAGCAGATAAATTAATAATAATATATTAGTAACTATCTCTTTATAAGAGTACTAATCTAACTTATATATACTATTATAATTAATTTTATTATAGACCTACTGCCTATCTCTTCTAAGAATATACCCTAAGTTATTAAAAACTATAATATATATAATCTTCTTATAATAATTACCTATATAATATTTAAATAAACTCTCTTAATTTTTAGTTATTTTACCTACTTAATAAAAGATTAAATAATAATCTTAATATAGCAACTAATATTAAATAATTAGAGCATACTAAAGATTATTATATTAGACTATAATAGGCAATTTATCTCTTTTTTTTAGAAGGCTCTATAGAAAGTATTTAATACTAAGCTTATAATAACTATAATATACTACCTAGCTAGAAATAGCCTTATAAAGTAAAGGAATTAGACTATTAAAATAGCTATATAATTTTACTATTTATAATACTCTAATAGTAACTAAGTATAAATACTTCTAGCTTTTTAATAGAATCTTAATAAAGCCTATAATATAAGTATTAAGGCCTTTATAAATAAGTTTATCTATAGATTTAAGCTTTATAGATCTCTTAATATTATTAACCCCTTTAAGGAGATTCCTAATCTCCTATATCTGCAAGAAGCTATTTATAAAGAAGCCTAATTAGCAATAGACTTTACTATAGTTAAGACTAAATACTAATATAATACTAAGTATTAACTAATTAAGATAAAAGTAAAAGACTTAGTATATTTATAACTTTATAATAGATATAATCTCCTTAAAAAGCTGCCTTAAAAGTGATTATAATAATATATTAGTCTTATAAAGGTTCTCTATATAGTTAGCAATCTAGCTTATAAAATTAAGGTCTTAGAGAAGTAAAAGATATATCTTATAGTATTAGTCTATTACTTTTAACTTATTTATATTAATAATCTTATTTTTAAGAAACTTAGTTTTATTAAAAAAGCTAGCAAAGACTAATATAAGATTAAGAAATTACTCTATAAAGATATTTATTACTTAGAATATAATATAACTCTCTTTAAAGAATATATAATTTATTAATAAAAATAAGAACCTAAGTATAATACTTAGGTTAAAGTTAAAGATATCTTAAAGGATCTAATTAACTTATTTAATAAGAAATAACTTAATAAAGCTATATAAAGAGACTTATATTATAATAAATATACCTAATATATATATGCTAAGAAGTAGTTAAATAGAATAATTAAATAAAGGATAATAATAATAAAAAGAAGGTTATTTTAGAAGGCTAGTAAGAAAGCTATTTATATATATATATAGATTACAAAGAATAGTATAGTCTCTTTTTGCGCTGGCTACTATAATATACTTTAGCTTTAGAACTAAGGCTATAGCATTATATGCTATAGTATATATTTTAGCACAGGCCCCGCACAGGCTATAGTGCGCCCACTTAAGTAGGAAGACCCTAGCCTACACAGGGTGCAGGATCTTTATCCTTCTTATAATACACATATATACCTAATTAGTTAATACTAACCTTCTATTCTGTGTCACCTAATTAGTTAATACTAATCTTCTTTTCTATATCAGCCTCTATAAATATAGTCTTTTTTTACCTTAGTCTTTATTAACTCTTATAAATAGAGAAAATATAAGAGTTAGGTAATATAATAGCCTATATATTAAGTGCTATTAAGATAGTAAATTAAGCTTAGTCTAGCTTTATATTAAGTATATAAGTTCTATTCTCTAATAAATTATTACTTATTAATAGTATTATATATCTTACTAATATTATAAAGTATTTAATAGAATTAAATATTTATATAATAGGACTATTCTAGCCTTAGACAAAGTATAATTTTACTTATTAAGAATAATATAAAGAAAAAAAAAGAAAGAAAAAAAAAAGAAGAAGAAAAAGAAGAAAAAGAAGGAGGCAAGCTCTCTATTAATTCTATATTAATTATAGTAATTATAAGATAAGTCTCTTATATATAATAATAATAAGTTAATATAATATAAATAGTATAGCTATAGTAAGTATATAATAGTATTTATAAAAGGGTTAGTACTTTCTACTTTTTACTCTAGTTTATTTTATTTTATTTTCTTTCTCTTTTTTATATATTACTTTATAATTACTCTTTATTTTCCTATAAATAAGCTGGTTTATTACTTCTTTATAGGCTTTTTTTTTTAGGTATATTAATATATTCTTATAGAGGCTATTAAAGCACTTAGTAAAGACTTAGCAGTTTTAACTTAGCTTTATAGTGCTTTTATTATATTTATTAATACTATTAGCTTTATATTATTTTATTAATCTTCTTTTTTATTTCTTTAATTTCTTTTCTCTTCTTATTACCTATTAGTACGCCACTAGGGTTATTTCTTCTCTAGTAGGCGGCAAAATTCTAGGATAAGGTTAAAATTCTAAGACAGACCTATAAACTATAAGTAAGTATAAAAAGATAGAATTTTCTTTATATAGACAGCTATATATATCTAATTAAATTATATACTTCTAAAGTGATAGATTAATGCATTTTAAGGCTATTATAATAATTAAATTTAACTATTTTAAGGTTATTATTATAGTTTATATTAAATAACTTCTTAATACTAATCTACTTATATACTTATAAGTATCTTATTTAATACCTAATTTACTATAATACTAAGGGAATATTATAGTCTAGCTATAGTATCTTATACTTATAAAATAATCTGCTGCATCTGCTTATATAGAGAGATATATAGTTATTAAAAAGGTGCATCTGATAATAGTATTATATTAGTTAGGCATAATATTAAGAGCTATAATATAGGTAACTTAGGCTCTAGGCCAGTAAGGTTATAAATAATAATATTTTTATAATTTAAAGTATTAGATATAAAGCTATTATTATTATTATTCTTATTAGAGTTAATAAAGCTATTATTATTATTATTAAGGTTATTAATAATATTAGGAGGGTATAAGACTATAATATTATAGTTACTTAAAGGCTATAGCAGTATCTCTTATAATAGCTGCTATTATAGCCTATTATATGCTATAATAGTAATTTATTCTTAAAATTATTATAAGACTAGATTGCAAGTAGTATCTATATATTAAGAGAAAGGTTATAATATTATTAAAGTTATAGGATTAAGTTTCTTATTAGGGATTAAGATAAGATTATTATTATAGTTAGACCACTTTAACTAATATTTAAAGCTAATATAAATAGGCTTATTATTATTATTAATATTATATTTTTACTGCTTTTACTACTCTTTTTTTTATTAATTTATAATATGCTTTATAGGCTTTAGCAATCTCTTAGTATTACCTCTTTAATTTATCTTATTATTTCTTTTTTATTAAAGTCTTAAAACTATTATAGATTTACTTTATAGTAATACTATATATATAAAGCCCTAAAAGTAGTATAGTTTTCTTCTGCTTCTAGTGATTATTATTTTATTAAATTTATATAAAATAGTCTTTAATATATACTTCTATAAGATATAAAAGAGTAATACTCTTATTAAGTATATTTTTAACCTCTTTAAAAGCAGCATAAGTTAGTAAGCTTATATTAGAGATATATTTCCTCTTAATATAACCCTCTGCCTTATATATATTAATAAATTAAAGGTCTTTAAAAAAAAAGAAATAAATAAGCTGGTATTATAACTCTTAGACTTATAATTTACTTTTATTATATTTAATATATAATAGAGGCACTATTTATAGAAAAGATATTAATTTTTTTTAAAGCCTAAAATAAGATTATTATATATAAAGCCTGTATTAAGTATTTATTATAAGCTTATAATAAAGTCAGCCTATTAGAATATTAGGTTACCCTCCCTAATATATTAATAAAGGGGTTATTATTAGTATGCTATTTTTAATAGTTAAAAGACCCCTATATTAAGAGATTAAAGAAGATATATTAAATGCGCTAAAAGAACTTACATATTAATATTAAATTAAATATAATACTCTAGAAAGTTAATCCCTAAATGCCCTATAAAGCTATTAATTATAAGTAGCTAGAAGATATATTAGTTATTAGGGCGATAAAAATAGGGCTCCTCCTATATTAAGTAAAGTAAATTAGAATCCCTCTACTACTTATTATAACTAAACTAGTCCTTAAAGATAATTCTAAGAGCCTATACTTTAGCTACTTTTTTAAAGGGAATATAATTAAAGTAATGAATCTAATTTATTATAATCTTGCGGTTAGAGAAGTCTATTTTTAATTAAGTAAAGTATATATATTTATTAAGCTTATTTATAACCTAGCTCTTATTAAAGTAGCTTTTAAAGACTATAAGAAGAGGAATAGTATCTCTAATAGTATTACTATAACTTATAAGTATATTAGATTCTTTATTATTAAAGCTAATAACTTTTACTAGTATTTTCTTCTCTTTCTTTACTATAATAACCTTAAGTTACTTACAGATAATACTAAAGTATATATTACACTTATAAATATTCTAATTTATTATAGTATTAAGGCAGTATTATATAATATTTTAAATAAGATTTTT
>JAANBC010000357.1:0-33833 GCA_014621405.1 Stylonectria norvegica
CGCGTGGGCCAGGCGTCACGGCGGCGGATGCTCATGGCTGCGGGGCCGAGGGACGCCGAGCCCGGGTTGGAGGCGAAGTGGGAAATGACGGGGTCGAGGAGGACGAGGCTGGTGAGGAGTCGCGGGTGGAGGAGAGCGACGTTGGTGAGGGCTGCGGCGCCGAAGGAGTGCCCGATGCCAAGGATGGGAGGCGGAGGGCGCAGCGTGGAGAGGAGGTGGAGGGTGTCGCGAGCGTAGTCGTGCCAAGATGCTGATAGCTGAGTTAGTGAGGGCGAATGGAATAGAGGGGATGAAAGAAGAGGTATCGACTAAGTGAAGGCGATGGCGATGGCGATAGTGGTAGTGAGAGAGGGTAGACCTACGATCATTGCCTAGACTGTCCTTGTTGATAACACCGCTCTGACCCTGCCACGCCGCGTCGGCAATGATGATACTCCTGATACGAAGGTTCCGCCTCTTAGCCTCATGATAGAAGTCCTCCCAGAGAGGTTCGTACAATTCCTGCGTCCACCCGTCCCGTCAGCGAAACATCCTTGGCATCCATCCCTTCTTGAAGGAGTGCTTGTGAGACGTGAGTCTACCTTTGGAAAGCCATTGGCATGTCCCCCAACAATGGTCACGTCGCCCTTCTGCGGCGAGGGGTTGTCCACGGGTATGTACTCCTTGACATGCAGCCACAGCTTCTCGTCCTGCGCGTTGGCGGTTGCGCGGGCGTATTCGCGGATGTGGGCGGCTTCGATGGTGTGTTCTTTGATGGTGAAGATGGGGGACATGGTGGCGGATGTGGAGGTGGTAGGTGGGTGGGAGAAGGGTCTGTATTCTTCTAATTGCTCATTGAGAAGGGTGTTTAAATAGTATCGCCTAAGTGAGAGTGAAGATCTCTAAGATTCAATCCTTGAGATGCGTGTTGGTGTTTTTATCAGACTTATACACTGAGAATAGATGCATTGGCGAGGTTGAGGTTACGTAGCCGGGGAAGTGGGGTGTGGGGTCGGGTGCCTCGGCTGCGGCGCGGGAGATCCACCTCATCCTTCCATCGTGAACCGTGAACCGTGAAACTCGGACCTCTCACCAACCACCAACAACAAACAACTAACAACTTGCAAGTCCCGCAATTGCGAAAACCGTACAACGCCAACAGCACATGCAAATCACTGCAAATCACATAGACTAAGCGCTGCTTACTTCCATCCCCCCTTTCAAGCAACAACCCCACAACCTCAGTCAGACGACGGATCACGGATCACGGAACTCTTCAACCCCGCGATGACATTCTAAGTCTCATCCCCTTGAACCTCACCACCATGTGATGGTAAATCACCCCCCATGGCGCCCAACCTCATCCTCCTCGCCGGTGCCCCCGCCGCCGCAACTCTCCGTCCCGAATCCTACACCCTCACCGCTTTCGACGACGTCTTCTCGCGCTTCCTCGGCCTCGCCCACCACCCTCCCGAGCGTGTTTCCCCATCGCACGCAGTCTGGCGCTCCCTCCCGCTGGCGCGCCACACGGGCTTCAGCCAGGTCCACGACCTCGCCGACGCCAGCCTCGCCAACCGGCCCGACTTCTTCACCACGGCTGATGCGTCCTTCTCCGGGCTGACGACGGGGTCGCTCGGTGTCGAGGCCGAGGATGACGAGGACGTGCTCTCCCAGTTCTGCGAGCACTCCCTCGCCGCGCACACGTCCTTTCCGTCTTCCCAGCTCGACAGCTTCGACGAGAGCTCGCTGCTAGAAACATCCTTCGCGCCCACATTCTCCGCCGCCATCGCCCTGCCCTCGCACCTGTCAGATCTGGAAGACATCCCGCCGGCGCGGCACATCACGGCGCTGAACCCGCAGACAGTCACGCTCAACCTCATCGTCGGCATCATCTCCATCGCGCAGCCCCGCGCCGTCACCACGCGCTGGGGCCACACGCTGTCGCTGGTCGAGGTGCTGGTCGGCGACGAAACGCGGTCAGGGTTCGCTGTGACCTTCTGGCTGGTGCGCGACGGCGACGACGAGAGTCGCGTGCGCGCCCTGCGCCGTCAGGATGTCGTGCTGTTGCAGAACGTCGCCCTGCATGTCTTCCGCGGCAAGGTCTATGGCCAGAGTCTGCGCCGCGGCTTGACGAGGGTGGACGTCTTGTGGAGGAGGGATGGCACCGGCGCGTACTCGGCGAGGCATCTGGCTTCGGGTACGAACCCGCAACTGAAGAAGACGAGGTTGGTCAAGGATTGGGTTATCAAGTTTGTTGGCAGTGATCCCGCGGCTCCGACGCGAAAGGGGCAGAAATCGTGGGACAAGCCCCCGGACGACACGCAGTGACACTACAATGCAGGTCCAATTGGCCTTTCTATTAATCTTAAATCTAATGTTACAAGAGCGACAATGCAGTGGGGGGATATCCTGGGTATCCTCTAGATCAAACGCCATATATCCAGATCGACGTGACTTCAGTCTTCGCGCAAAACTTTGTTAGCGATCTTTCAAACGTGCACAGCTGGCTCCGCCTTCTTGGCGCCCTGGACGCCGTGCTTGACCGACTTCCACTGCAGACAGCAACAGGCGATGAAGGCGGCTCCCGCACAGGCGACGGAAATATAATATGTGTTGCGCAGACCCTCCATGTACGCCTCGAGCACCGAGTCGAAGGCGTCCAATCGACCGAGGCCCTCGAGGACCTGCTTGGTTTCTGAAGCACCGCTGTTGATGAAGGTCTTAGCGTCGATGCCGATGTTGTCGGCCTTAAGCTTGTCGATGAAGCCGTTCTGGAACAGCGTCTGCGCCACGGCGATGAAGATGGCGCCGCCAAAGGCCTGGAAGAACTGCACGCAGGCGGTGCCGACGGGGACCCATTCCTGCGGGAGGACGGTCTGGATGACGAGGACGCCGAGCTGGAAGCCTGCGCCGATGCCGAGGCCGGCAATGACCTGGTAGCCGAACCACTGGCTCATGGGGGAGTGGACGTCAAGGGTCGTGAGCATGCCGGTGCCGACGGTGTAGAGGATCATGCAGGGGATGGCGACGGCGCTGTAGTAGCCGATGGCGGTGATGATGCCTCCGGAAACGATGGAGCAGAGGACGGTGGAGAGGAGGAGCGGGAGGATCTTGATGCCGGCCTGGACAGCGCTGACTCCTTGGATGGCCTGGAAGTAGAGAGCTTCGCAGCGTGTTAGCTGGGTTCCGATGGATGTAGCGAGTGGAATGCGACTTACAGAGATAGTAGATGAGGGGGAAGAAGCCAGCACCGAAGAAGGCGGCGAACATCATGGCGCACAAGACGTTGCGGTTCTTGAACAGTCGCGGGGGGAGGGTGCCCTGGTCGCCCTGCCAGAACTGGATGCCAATGAAGATGGCAATCATGAGGCCGAAGCCAACGAACAGGCCGATGACCTTGGAGCTGTTCCAGGGGTACTCGGCGCCTCCCCACTGGAGGGCCAGGAGCAGGCAGACGATGGCGGGGATGAAGATGGCGGCGCCGATGAGGTCGAGCTGGCGGATGCGCTGCATGAAGGTCTGGCCGTCGGACTCGGCCGAGTTGCGGTTGACGCGGACGAAGAAGAAGACGATGACCATGGCGACGGCGCCGATGGGCAGATTGATGTAGAAGCACCAGCGCCAAGTGGCGTGCTCGGTGAAGACGCCGCCGAGGAGGGGGCCCGCGACGGAGGCAATTCCCCACATACCGCCGATGAGACCGAAGGCGAGAGGGCGTTTCTCGAGGGGCACTTGGAGGTGTGAGTTGGGGTTTAAGGGGGCACATAGCAAGGGTTGATTGACATACTGATCAGAGAGAGAATGACGATGGAGCCGGAGAAGAGACCAGCCGTTCCAATCTAAGAAGAGGTCAGCTAGAAATCCACGACTAACGGGCTTGCAAGTGGGTTAACTTACACCGGCAATGGCACGACCGACGATGAAGGCAGTGGAAGTGGGAGCCACGGCTGACACCAGACTGCCAACCTCGAAGATGAAAACGGCGCCGAGATAAGCAATCTTGACGTTGAAGAGCTTATAGACGGTTCCATACATGGGTTGCAAGGCCGTGGTGGTGAGCAAGTAAGCGGAGCCATACCATCCCTTTGATGCATGTTAGTTGGACGATGCACTGCCATAGGGCTCTCCACCAAGAAAAGATTTCGGCGAGGATACAATGCCAGCCATGACTTACAATATCCTTGGTGCTCTTATACTCAGCCGTAATGGCACCAAGCGCGGGGGCGATAATGGTCTGGTCCAGGGCAACCAAGAAGATAGCCAGGCATAGCGAGACGATGATGAGGCTGAGCTTGGCGGCGCCGGGGTACTGCACGGGAGGAACATCTTCTTCGGCAGCAATGTCCGTTTCCTCTCCTTCAGGCTGGGCCTTTGCATTGGTGTCGAGGATGCCGGAGCCGACCTCGGTTTTGTCGTCGGTGGAGAGGCGATCGCCGCTGCTGCGCTTTTCGTCGACGACGGTGTCGGGAGAGAAAGCCATTGCGCCGAGTCTCGTAGGGTGGTTTGAGGACTCAAGTGCGAGGTGGTGCGTTGGGGTTTGTGTTGCGCGAGAGCGAAGAACTGAGTATTAAAGGAAATGGTGGTCCCCGTGGTGATATGGTGTGGTGGTCTAGACTGTGTGAAGTGAACCCCCAGAGTGTGAGACACGGAGAAATAAAAAAGGACTAAACACGAGGAAGCAATCCCAGGTGAGGATATCGAGATATATGTGCTGCTTCCTACTAGTAAAGAAAGTAGAGAGAAAGGGAGTGATGGCTTTTGCACCTAGCGAGCACAAGCACGCTTTTGACGATGGGTGCAAGAAGATTCAACGGGTCATTTCATCTCCATGCATTCGGCCGCTAACGAATGAACAATAGCGGCTGGCTTACTATGCCTCTGATGGCGCCGGGTAAAAATGCACCAACAACACTGTTTGTTTGCTAGTCTCATAAACGTTATTCGTCATTCGTAAACAATGAATGAAGTACTTCGTATGGACCCCGGAGCAGCTCGCACTGCGATCTCATCCGCATGACGCCAGCCAATTGCAAACGGCGGCAAGGGTGTCTTGAAGAGTCGATGGAGCATGGCTCATGGGCTCATGGGCTCATGGGCCCCGTCCGAAGTCGAATTATCCAACTCGAAAACGAGGCTAAAAAGAAAGCGCTGGTTAAGGCTGTCAGAGTCGGCATTGCTCACAACGCCGACGTCCGAATGGGCGGGTGTGTGGCGCCCAATAAGGGGAACGGGGGTGCGAGGAGGTGAGTCACGGGGAAGGGGGGATTGAAACTATGAATCATGGGAATTCGAAGACCCCCGGTGACAATAGTTACATATTGTAGATGGGTAGTTGGGAGTTGAGAGGTGGTCAAGTGGTGTTTCTGGTCGTGATGATGCTTGATGGTAGAGATGGTGTTGGACAACTCACATGTTAAGCTCGCGGTTGTTGATCCTTCGACTCCCGAGCTCCCCACTCCCTTGGATGTCCTAACTTAAAACAATTGAACGTTTTCACTCTTCGTACTTCGTACCTCGTACCTCGTACCCTTAGGCGGGGCCATCCATAATAACAAGGCGTTTCCCCGGCTCATATCTCCAGGGAATCAGCCGCTGTGGATCCGGCCCGGCGATAGACAAACGCCGAGTCCGATATCCTAGCCAAGATTTCAACGTTATGGTTTCGGCGCCGCTCCTTTGCGTCAAATATGCCACTTATACATAATACCATCGTCTGGTTGATTGATAAGCTTTTGCGGTGGGACTCGGCTCGGACATGACTTTAGACGAGCGTTCGGACAAGTGAGTCTCCTTTTTACACCTGATGGTTTCAGGATCTCGGTGGATAGAACTGGCCGAAGCCCAGAAGAAGAAGCTGTCTTCGCTTACTCACAGCTATCCGGTTGTGTCGTCTCCCTGGATCTGATTCCAGTCTATCGTCGTCCAGAAATGGTCCGACTCCGTGTTCATCTGGAACTGCGTAGTCAAATCAGGGCAACCATCCAGACCTGGGGTCGCGAACCCCCCCAAGTCCATCGGCATTTGCAACTTTGCTTTCTCAAAGTCATGCATCCTCCCACCAGCCACAGCCAGTTGCTCACCGTGCAAGTGCATCTGTCTCGCCCTCTCTCTCATGCACGACACGATGCGAGGTACCTCTAGCAACGGCATATTTTGTCGCGCTGCTCGTGTTTCTCGCAGACGCCATACGTGGAGGACGATGGGGATCCAAATGGCCAGGTTCCGATGCTTGTCGGCGCTTGGGGGCTCGGCTCGGGCGTCATAGTTGGCGCTCAGGGCCGCCCACGCCTCGTTCGCCCGATACTCGTCGGGTCGGTCCCGCAGCTCGTGGAGCATGTGGTTAAAGGCAATGGCTGGAGGATACATATCTATGAACCAGAGGAAGCCCCTGGTTCGAGTGTGTGACCGTAGCTTGGTGTCGCACTCGAGCATGCGTAACGCATAGGCGATGGCGACGTTGCGATGCGCCAAAGTCGGCGCCACGCGCGACGTTGACTGTCGTGAGTAGTACTGCAGCAGCCGGTTCCTCGCCAACGTGCTCCGCGTCGTCCAGATGGTCATGAAGTGCAGCAGATTGTCGGGGTCACACGCCGCGAGATATTTCTCTTCGATGGCTGTCTCGATGGGCGCGAGGTCATCACCTTCAGTGGCAACCGGCCAGTGCCGCGTCGCCTTGGGCTGGGCTATCGTCTTCAACGACGGATTGATAAAGCTGATGTGGAAGGAGGTGTAGCGGACAAAGTCCGCCAGTTCACTGCGAACGACGGTAAACAGTGCCTCGGTGGGCTTTTCGTGGATGGTGGGTGAGGTTTTCATCTCGGGCCACAGGTCCACGTCGTTTACGCTGCTCGGCGGTTTGCAGTCCCAGGTTGGCGCTAACGAGGTATCTTGGAAGTCAGACATCTCACAGGTGCGGTGGTCGAAGAGCGTCAGCGACCACCACAGTCTTCGTCGCATCTCGGCGTCGAGTATATCGCAGCTGGCATAGCTGGACTCGTCGTGCATCTTCTTGCGCTTCGCGATGCGGATGGCAACGGCGAGGATTGAGGACAGGGACCGTGGATCCGTATGGGCCCTGACGGACACCTATGTATTAAGCGATTCGTCAGATGAGAGACGTTGACATAACAGGATTTAAGATCAAGAACGCAAGGCAACATACCAAGTAGAGGCATAGTGCTGTTAAGCAGTCAGAGTCATCAGACGTCAAAATGTTGCAGTTCCGTAGTGCCTGCTGACAAGCATAGTGATAATGCGACAAGAGGGCGTCTCGCGGCGAACCAAAGAACAGGGCACACTCATCCTCGGAGAGGCTCATGACGGAAACACAGTAGATACTAAAGACGAGTGCCTGGAATGCAGGCCGTATGCTTGTCAAGTCGCCGATGGCATTGACGATGCGGCCTTGCAGGGTAGGCGTATGCGTAATCTTAAGCAGCGGATCGACGTTTTCTAGATAGATCTGCCAGAGCCTGAAGATATGGGCCTGTTCGGGATGCAGCGTAGACAGCGGCAGAATAGTGGGCGAGCCGAAGAAGAGGAGATGATCATAACCTTGGGCCCATGGGCTCTTATGGAAGTCGTATGGCACATGGTCGTAGTCGGCGCCTTGATAGTCGACATCCTCTTCCTCATCGGAATCTAACGACTTTGTTCTGTTAGCACGTAGGCAATTGAAGATTGACGTAAATCTACAGGCATTTCGCGACGCACCAGTCTGCCGATGGCGTGGAAGAAGTCTCTGAGATGGGAAAGAACACAGAAGTCAGTATGATCTGTTTTGAAGGGCCTTAATTAACGTCACATTCGTACACTGCCTTGTTGTTACTCGATGATGAGTCCGAGTGCGCATCGCCTAAAGAGTCCAAGACTGGGGCCTCCCGCTCTCCCCGCTCATGTTTGACCTCTTCAGGATACAAGGGACGGAATGTCAAGTTGTTTTCGCGGAGGAGGCCCTCGTAGTAGCGGATCTGTGCCAACAGGTCTCGCTCTGGAAGCCTGCGGCGGCGACGAGATTGTTGCGCAGTCGGTACGCATTTGATACCTGCACGCCCACAGTTTGTACAAGGGAACACGCGTTCGCACTTGATCTTGCGCTGGGAGCAAGCAACGCAGGCGAGGATACGCTGTGGTCGTGCGGCCGCTGTATGTTTCGTGTTCCCGGGTAAGGCGGGAGAGGCCGACATAGCGACGTCGCGTGGATCGGAGTGGTGAATCCGCAACTATTTAATTCAGGGATGGCGGTTTTTGACGAGCGACAGTCCACTGGATGTGGAAGGGAAGAATCCGAGTAAAGTCCATCAACGAAGTTGGTTTTAGAAATTCCTGGCCACGGAAGTTAATAATCCCCGTGATATCTGAACCTCTCCTTCCTCCGGACTTTGATAGCTCCCGGAATAGTGGGGGGGGAACTTCAACGCATTAAATGTTTACCTTAAGTATTACTAGTAGTAGAGCATTTCCCAAGACCAAAAAAAACCTGTGAGGGAATGCATGCGATCTTGCTTCTTAGACTTTCCATGTTACCGAGCATACATGAGTAATAAAGGCCGCGTCAAATATCGATAATACCTACCTGAAGTCAAGTAATCACAGAAGTGGGATTTGCAATGATTATACGTACTATGAGATTTTGTAAACCGAATGAACTATAAGTAAATCTCACGACTGCAGCAATTTGCAAGATTTAGTATCGTTTTAAATGTATAACCAAGAAGGACCCTATCTTACACATGGTATAAATAAGAAAAGCAATCTTTCTAGGCAAGTAGTATTCCCATGCAAGTTGTTTCGACACCTTGATACTGCTCGTACCACGCTTGGCAGCCGTGTAAGTGCCTCTCAGCAATAGAACCATTCTTGCTACTCATCTTTTCCCGTATATCAAAGCGGTTCTAACTTGAGCCTTCAGCTGTGAAACCTTGAGGATGTGAATTAATATCAGCAATCATCACGTCCGGGCATTGATGCGATCCGCAACATCTAAGGCCCTCCGGATTGTATTAATGCCCGGCATGACTCGCTACCATCCCAGACTCACACAGAGCGCATCTTATAAGGAAAGGCTTCGCCCTTCTCTAGACTTCTGAGTTTCCCATCGACGGTTTATTTCTCCATCTGGCGTCGGCTACGCACAACTTAGCCTCCTCGAGCCTTCCCTCCGCCTTTCGGTCGAGTAAAGCTATGGACTCGAAACACGCTCAAGATTCACATCCCGGCACAGAGATGGCGACTAATATGAGCTCAAATCATCTAGTCTTACAAGTTCCGGGCCAAAGCCAGACGTCCCATGATGACTCGGTCCTCGTCAAATCCCCCGAAGACCCCCATCCCAAACCGGCGAAAGGGAAGCTCATCCTCGTCCTCATCTCGATTCTCCTCGCCATGTTCCTCATCTGCCTCGACCGCACCATCCTCGCCACAGTAAGCCACATCAATCAACCCTCATCCCCTAGATGGATTTGTACCGCGTAACCGTGAAGAAGTTAACCTATTTATCACCCTGTACTAGGCCGTCCCGCAGATCAGCAACGAGTTCCATTCCATCACCGACGTTGGCTGGTACGGAAGCGCATACCTTCTGACCAACTGCGCCTTACAGTTGATGTTCGGGAAGATCTACAAGCTGTTCCCCATCAAGATCGTCCTCCTCTTCAGCATCCTGCTGTTCGAGGCAGCCTCTGCGTTGTGTGGCGCGGCTCCGAGCTCAGTTGCCTTCATCGTCGGAAGGGCACTCGCTGGCGTGGGAGGTGCCGGAATTCCCGCTGGCGTGGTAAGCATCATATCCTTGCTTCCCTTGGTTCCTCTCTTTCAGCAGATGGCTAACGCTGCTGTGTGGCGACCTAGATTATCTCGGTCGTCTACCTCGTCCCCCTGAAGCAGCAGCCCCTCATCGGAGGCATGTTCGGCGCGCTGATGGGCGTGGCTTCTATCGCGGGGCCTCTGATCGGGGGCAGTTTCACGACGTATGTAACCTGGCGGTGGTGTTTCTACATCAACTTGCCCATCGGCGGAGTGGCCATGGTCGTCATATTCTTCATCCTCGATATTGGCGGCCAAGACACGGCAAATGTCCCCTTGTCAGAGAAGCTGAGGCAGATTGATGTGCTTGGCACCATGTTTCTCATTCCCAGTGTGGTGTGTTTGTTACTGGCTCTTCAATGGGGAGGCCAGACGTATCCGGTGAGTGACTTGCAGCGTCGTTGATAGGGGGATGTGTTCTTCATGACAATGTCACAGGGACCAGTCGCTGAAGCCCTCAGTTTGCTAACAGGCATGTGGTAGTGGAACAACGGACGTATCATCGCACTGTTTGTCGTTTCAGGGGTATTGATGGCAGCCTTCTTCATCGTCCAAGTAGCTTCGCCTAAGACGGCAACACTTCCTCCCCGTCTCTTCAAACAGCGCAGTCTTGTCGCTGGTTTTGTTACCATCTTCCTCATCATGTGCGGGAACTACATCGTCGGTAAGAAACTCGAGATATGTTTTGTCTCTTAAGCCCTCCTGACCTGGAAACGCAGTCTTCTTTCTCCCCATCTGGTTCCAAGCTATCAAAGGCACCACGGCCGCCGAGTCTGGCATCCGCACCCTACCCCTAATGCTATCCATGGTCTGCTCCTCTATCGTCGGCGGCATCGCCACCTCCAAGGTCGGCTACTACACGCCCTTCGCCATCGGGGGCACTTGTATCATGACCGTTGGCGCCGGCCTCCTCACCACTCTGCAGGTCGATACGGGCGCGGGCAAATGGATCGGCTACCAGCTCATATACGGCTTTGGGCTAGGCTTCTGCATGCAGGTCCCAGCGCTCGCGGCGCAGGCCTCGCTGCCCAAGAAGGACATCTCCATGGGCATCGGCCTCATCCTTTTTGGCACACTCCTAGGCGCGTCCGTGTACGTGTCGGTGGGGGAAAGCATATTATTAAACGAGCTCGTCGCCAAGCTCGCCGGCATCCCGGGCCTCGATCCCAGTCTGTTCACCTCGGGCGGTGCCACATCCCAGATCGCTTTGCTGCCCGAGAGCATCCGCGGGACGGTGCTCTCCCAGTACAACGCCGCACTACGGACCGTCTTCCTCTCTGGAGTTTTCCCTTGCGGGCTAAGTGTGCTTGGTGCTGCGTCGCTGGAGTGGAACAGCGTCAAGAAGAAGCCCGAAGGACAAAAGGCGACGGCTGTCGACAGGGCGTCCGGAGACGAGACGACTGGTGCGAAGACAGGGCCGGGAGAGAAGGATGTATTAGAAGAGTAAACGGTTGCGAGGGGCGTGAGACGACTTCGTTGTAAGTGGACTCCAGCATCGTCGATCAGAGTTGAGGAGAGAAGACCGAGTCTTGAATATCACCTAGATCCTTGGAACATGTAATTATAAGAAACAACATGTAATAGCTAGCTTCGCTCCATAGAACACTCAAGCCGTCATTGACGGCTAATGTATACACTCATTTATTTTCTTATAATGCCTTGGGTCGAAAGTTCATGCACTTGACCAGTACGAGACGGATAGCTGTGCTTTGAAGCAAAGAGGACTTTAATGTAAAACTTGTCTACATTCATCCCAACTTAAACTTTCCTCTCACCTCCGTCATATAAACTCGAGATACCGTACAGATCCATCTCCCCGCTGCCATCTCCCGCCTCATTCACTTTGCTCGTCCTCGTCCTCGTCCTCACCCTCACCGCCTTTCTCCCCCGGCACCCACACCAACAGCCCATCCTTATCAATCTTCATGCCCTCCGTTGGGATAATCCTCAGCACCTTCTGGAAGTACTTATCCCGCACCGCCAGCCCGGGCCGCACGTACGCCCCCCGCACCAGCGGCAGCAGCCGGTACGTCGTTGTCCGTCGCGACATGGGCAGCAGGTTAACCGTTGTCTGCTTGGCCCCCGAAAAGGCAAAGTCATCGCTCGGCTCCATGCTCAGCCCAAACGTCAAGAAGTGGCTGGACGGGTTCTCCACCGTCATGTCCAGTTGCACGAGGCTTGTGTCGCTGGGTGCACTGTGGTAGACCGACGCTAGCACTCGTGGCTCGGTGCCTAGGACGAGGTACTTGCCGACGGGCATCGTGGTCGTGTTGATGGGGCACGAAGGGCTGCTCTGCCGTTGCCATTTAATGACGAAACCTAGATCCAGCGTGACGGGCTGGCGATCGTCTAGGCTGAGCTTCTGGGCGATGAGATCGAATTGCGCTTCGTGCATTGTTTGCGGCGTCACCAGGACCCCTTCGTGGGGCACGTTCTGGCTCTGAACAACGTTGCATCTTGCGCCTCCCACGCAGGATAGAATCTTCATCTCCATGCTGACCACCTTCAAATCTTCATGCGCAAACGAAACATAATGGCATAACAAGCACCACTTCTGCGCAAAGCCCCGAGCTTGTACGGCCGCACCAGAGTTGTCCGAGCTGTCTTGGACGCCTTCGTAGTCAAACAGACTCGGCCATGGATCAGGGTGAACCCGCGGTACCAAGTCGTAGTTGGCCTCAAAAGCATTCGCCACGTTGAGTTGGATCGGTAGCATCTGCACAATAGGGGTCGCGGAGTCGGACGCGAGGTGATAGGATGCCCTCAGGTGTAAGTCATATTGCGTTGGCGCCGAAGCCGCGTCAATGTTCAGCACCAATATGATGGATGAGGAGCTTGCAAGGGCCCCGAGAGCGAGTCCGGATATCTTGGTCTCCTCTGCTGCCGCATCTGCCGTTCTTTTGTGCCCGTCTGTGTGTAATCGTATAGCGGGAACTTCTTTACCAAATAGGTGAACGTCCAACTTGACGTTGGCTGTTTCCTCTTCTGTGTTGAGCAATTCGACCCGTATCTCTATAGGCTCATTTGCGTAATATTGCGCCAGTGGCTCAACGAGTCTGATCTCCATTTTCGGTGGCCGAGGCTGGATCTGCAAGATGTGCGCGTCGTGGCGAGCATACCGCGGCTTGGTCGAATTTGGGATATACCACCCAACAATCTCCTCCAGGCCTCTAACCTTCAACCGACAGTCGAGGTTGAACGTGTCGTTTACATGAGATAGTAGTACCGAAGATGCCGTTACCTCTCCCGGCTCTCGCAGTGGTATCTTCATCTCAAAGACTCGCGTCTGGCCAGGGTGGACGGTCAAATCTGCCCGTCCCCTGAGTATCGCTGGTAAGTCGTCTTCCGAATCATCGGAATAATCTTCTTTTAGAGTTAGTGATGAAATCGCAATGCTCGATCGTGATGCCGGTTCCTCGACCCCGGAAGCCGCGTGCTTCAGCAAGATGGGCTTTAGGTTGCCTTTGAACTCAACCTTCAGAGACTCAAACGCCACAGGAGCCGAGTCGATAAAGGCGTGCGACGTGAGGGCGAGTTGTGCAGTGCATGTTTCGCCAGCTTTGCATTCCTTATTTCGGAACACTAGTGAGGCTGAAATGAATGAGAATGTCGTGTCGTCGGATATGCTAATTGACGGCTTCGAAGGGACAGAAATCCCTTGAAGGGACTTGGAGATGTCATAATGCCACTGAGGTTGTCTGAAGAACTCTTTGGACAGTCAGTAACAAGGTCACATGTCGGTGTTCACCAGACTTACTTTTGTTGAGCAGCTCCCAATCCGCGGCAACAATCAGATCTGCACGCTCAGCACCCACGGCAGCTCGTCGCATCGTCCAACACAAATCCTCCGAGATATCCGCCCAGCCCTCAGATCTGAAAGCCATGTCTTCCCAGAGCGGTCGTAGAACCTCCACCGCATCCTGCCACAGCCCCGAGTTGGCCATCTCCCGTCCACACTCTAGTGATAATTCAGCGGCGATGCGAACTTGTTTCCGGGCTTGGAACTGAGAGCTTGCTGTTTGGAGGCAGTGGATGATGAGCTGTGTATGGTTTACCCCCTCTCCCACAGTCGGATATTCTTGATAAGGCTCTGGACACATATAAGTGTCATACGTATATGCCTTGCTCGCTACTAGCGATGCTGGCGAAGCATCTGGCGGACTCCGGTCCTCTTCTGGTATCTCAAACGCCAGCCTCCGGCGAGCTGCGAGATGCCGTGCCGCTATACGATACCAATATCCGGTATGGTGTAAAAGCTCCCATGGCTGCAGTCTTTCGCCTAAAACAGCTTTCTCTGGTTGAAGAAAGAGATTTGCGGTCGAAGGCTTCAGACTCGGAATGTCCAGCTTCTCGATCAAGTTGGCCATCACCATAGCCCACCGAGCTTCCCATGCCTCCCACCCATAGTTGTCTGTCCCTCGCCCACGGCGATCGACGAAATCTTCGATTCTATCGCGATGAGACTGCCACCGTCGAACAGCGAGGGTCGTCTGGCCCATCCACAGATGGCATCTAAGACAGCGGATGGCAACGATGTCAGATAGCAGTCGGGCCTCGTTCCAGCGAGGGCTCCAGCTGGGAATTATATCAAGCACATCTTGCCCTAAAAGCATCTCATAGGCCTGCTCAAACGACCGCAACGCCGCGTCAGTTTCTTGTCGAAACTCGGCAAAGACGGCAGATTTAAAGTCATATCGGAAATTCCATCCCGGTAACGATAAGGTCTGTGATGTGCCCGACGTCGGCGGTACTGTCGGCTGGGGGGCTATACCTCGGGATCGCTTCTTCCTAGCATGTCGTCCCAGATCACGGTAGTATTCGACAGCCGTGGTATATATGACTCCAAGGACACTGTCGGCCGCCTGCTCCAACTCGGCCGGTGACTTCTGCGATGGGATGTAGAAAACGGATTTCGGGTCCAGTGCCGTCCCCCTCCGAATATTCTCCAGTCTCTCTTGGGTGGTTTCGTTTACGAGAGGTCCTTGTCCATCTTCGCCTAGCAGAACCACAACCAGTCGTGTCTTGTACCCTGACTTTGCGAAAGCCGCCTTAATGCTGTTAATGTCGGTCTTGATGTGATTGTCGTGGAGAGTCGCCGACGTCGGATCGTTCGTGAAAGAATAGAAGCTGACGTAGACGCTCGGAACTAGTTCCTGGTGCTTCTTTATCCACTGCGCATCGATGAGACCATCTGGATAGACTGCGGACACATGGCTCAGGGGCGAAAAAGGCGAATGCAATGTCGGCACAACATCGAGGGGCTCGATATCTTCAGGAAGGCGAGCGCGCCGCGGTGGAAGAAGAAAGGACTATCTCAAGGAGTCAGAATCAACACCATCAAGAACCCTTTCAATCCAGATATGCCCTACCCTGCCGACCGTTTTGATCCGCAACCGGTACCGCTCTTCTCGGTCAACACCGCTCCACGACGTCCCCTTGCCGTCAATATCATCGAAATGCTGCTCCAAGACTTGCGCTTCCTTGCTCGTGAGGGGCGGCAGCTCCGACCGCAGCAGGATAGCTTGGTCTCTCAGCTCTGCTTCCAACGGAAGCTCGTTGGTCGTGGTGTTGAGGCCAGCGGCCACGATGAAGGGGACATTATGGTCAAGACTTCCCGCTGGGTAACCGTCCATGATGGTCGCGTCGTAGTCTTCGAGGCATGGGTCGCTGCAAAACCGTAGGGGCAAACCTCATAGCTGTACGTAGAGGGGGCATTAGCATCCATGCATTATATCTGCCCCTCGCCCAAGCGCCCTACACACTTACGCAGCTCATCTCTGTCTCTCCAATAGCAGAAGTCAAATGCGCTTCTTTTTATCGCAGATATATCCAGAGGCACAGCTGCAGCTCGAAGAACTTCCTCACCAACTAGTCTTTCTACGCCCGTGATATCGTGCTTCGCGCAACATGACCCCAGCACGCTGATGGCTGCGTGTAACCCCTGCAACGGCCCGGAGCTAGTCCCCGCCCGGACCGGAACAAACCATCAACCGGAGTTCCAGAATTATTCCAGGTCGTCGAGGTTCAACACCAAGCATCGCAACAGCAACCAGAGCTGCACGACCGACAACGGCTTCCCCTCCGCCTTCATCCTCGATCTTCGCCGACCGACGCTTTCATCACCCAGTCGACTTCGCGCCGACCTCCCTTCGCCCACCATGAGACCAACCCAAATCCTCTCCGTCGGCCGCTACCGCCATCTCAAGCTCACAACCAAAGATGCGAACAAGGGCTTCTACAAGGGCAACCGGACAGGGTCCATGGGCCGGCACACCAAGTTCGGAGGATACGTGATCGAATGGAACAAGGTCCGCACATATGTGGTGCCGAATCTGAAGAACTTCAAGGTGGGTGATGCGCACGCAGATAGGGACGAAGGAACGGGTACTAAACCAGGTTACAGCTCACGCCCTTTGTGAGTCGCGAGGTCAAGGCCCAACCGGGTGACTACCAAGGATTGGAGAAGGGTCCCCAAGATCCTTACTTTTACGTCGAGCAGTGGAAGCGTTACAATGGTGTGGACTAAGCAACCATGGCCGAGGGGAGGGGATCGCCAGACGGCTGGAATTCGACAGGGAAAAGCACGACACAATGCGATGAATCGCACTCCGCGGGGGCTGGGAACCTCTTGCTAGGCTGTATATACCCGTGTACACTACACCACCATGTATGATATTGTACTCAATCGCAATAACAACTTGGATAATCACTTCAACACTCTGTTAATACCACTGCTGAGTAGAAATACAAAGTACAAGGTATCTTTAACGATGGTAAGCCACGGCAGGCTGGGCATTCTAGCTGGACCCAGCCTTCTACTTGGCTCTATTTCATATTGCGCCGAATTGCACTCTCGTCTCATTCCATCTCTTTCTTTGCCCTTGGAAGACTCTCCGCAGCCGTGACAAAGGTGTCCAGGCCAGGCCGTTCCGCTTCCGTGGGGAGGAAGCCAGTATCTTTTGCCACAGTCGTCTGTTCTGCAGGCTGCAGGGAGTCACTGCTCAGAGCTCTCGGGCTCATCGGCCTCGAGCCTGGGGCAGGGCTTGTAGCTGAGTTGAGAGTCATCATGCTTGCAGTGTCGGCCTCCTTGTTGAGACTGAAGGGCAACGCAATTCCATCAAGGAAGGGTCGCTTCCCAACCACTCCCGTCTCTGGGACGAATTCAGGGCTGAGTAGATCTGGCCGAGCAGCCTCCTGTTCTTTCCTAATCTCCAGAAGCTGAGCGACGGGGGTGTTAGGATCCAGCGGGATGCCATCCGTCTGGTTTTCATCTACCACGGTTCGACGACGAGAGTGGCTTCGGCTCCCAAGTCGCGGGATAGGGGGAGGGTCTTGCGCCTCGATATCGTCAAAAGGTCGAGCTCCTTCGCCTTGCGTCGGCATCGCCACTTGCACATCAGGTTCCTCTTCAGCTTTTTGCTCGCGCTCGACCGTCATTTCGTCGTGCTTGGAGCCCCAGAGTGACCACATTGCCAGACCCAGACTCTTCTGCCTCTTGCCCTCTACCATCTCCGATCCGAGTCTTCTGCGTCCAGCCAGGGCACTCGGGGGTGGGTACTCCCCTGATCCTACTTCATGATAACCGGCAGCCATGTCCTTCACAATCTTTTTGTGGACTTTGGCCTTTGCTGTGGAATACCGATCATCCCATTGCTTCTTCGTTGCCAACCACTTCCTCACCGGCCCCTCTTTTATGACACCCACAGAGCTAGATTCCATACAGCAAGCAGGTAACGCCGACTCAGGGTCAAGAGGCGACGTAACACCGTGTCGGGATACGCGTTGTCGAATCATATGGCCCTTGAAACTCGGCAAGGGATCACCGGCCTTTCCGACCTTTCCTGATAGGGGCTTCCCTTTCTCAGCCTTTGTTGCATTTGTCGATGTATCCTTCTCGTCGGCTTCTGTATCCGAGTCAGAATTCGAGATCACCGATATATCGTCGTCGTCCATGATCTCAATGCCTCGCTTCTGAGCTCTGGCCAAAGCCCATGCACCGAATTGGGCAATCGACCTGTACATGTACTTGGCTGGTCGCGTGAAGCTGAGTGTTGGTGCTACATGACAAAGGTCGTCCCAAACTTGTAGTTGTACGTCGGTTGGTTTGTACTGCTTCAGCAAAGCCTTTGCATGATCCGTCATGTCATCTTCTGGCGGGGCGTATTTCGCGGGATTCGCACACTTGTGGGCTAAATAGATTTGCTCATCGCGAAGGATTTCCCCGCCTCCAACCATAATCAATAGGGGGGGCAGTCCCCCAAGAGTTGGTTGCATAACAGGGCTGACAAGAGGATGGGCGAGAAGCTCATTAGTAGTGTACATCTACCGTACCGTAGTTAGTCAAGGAACCGACTGAAGTTGCAATTGTCTTACCTGAATCTGATCTTTTACTTTGATTTTCTTGCCATCGATCTTGACAGATAGGAGGCTTTCGGGTTTCACAGGAAGTCCACCGTTGATCCAACTGGATCTAGATGAGGTTTGGTTCGGAGAGTCGTTCCTCTCAGCTACAGGCCCCTGTTGTTTGTCCTTGAGCGCATGGGTAGGAGGATCTTTCTTAGCCGCGCCGCTCTTTCTCTTCTGTGCTTCTTCCCTCAACATCGCAATATCGTCTTCATTTGGCGGCGGCCAAGCCATTGACGGTTTATGGTGAAAGCCAGCTTGAGGGATGTAGTCGAAAGGCGAAGGGGCGGCAACACTTGGGAATGAGTGTGTCAGATCAACCCAGGGACTGATGAGGACAGCGCCAGCAGGTAGAGGAAGGCCTTGGTCTCTGATCAAGCACAAAAGCGACATCACCATCCCACCGCCAGCTGAGTCTCCCGCAAGCACGATAGTTGTAGGGTCTTGCACTGTCAAGAGATGGAGGTAGGCAGCGAGACAATCTTGTAGACCGCATGGAAAGGGGAACTGCGGTGCCAAGCGATATCGCGGAGCAAACACGCGCGCCTTGAGCTTCCGGGCGTGCCGCTGCATCTGATATCGGTGTTCGTCGACGCTGCCGAAGAAGTATGCTCCACCGTGAACATACATCATGACACGCCGACCATTGTCATTCCCCTTTTTACGCTCGGTAGCATCAGAGCGCATTTCGATCCATTCGGCCTTTAGAGAGCTCTTGGGCATCCTCCACTGCCACCACTTGGTTCCCCCGACCTGCCGGATACCATCTGTTCCAAGTTCGGTATTGATAAGGTCCGCGGCTCGACTTAGATGTTCCTCAGATATAACAACGTCGTCCACTTTGACCCATTGAGGATGCGGCACCCACTGCGCTGTGAAAGTTTGTAGTTCTTCGATGGTATGGTGCGATGCGAAATCGAGGAACGATCGTACCAGGTTGAGACCTTCGTCGTAGGAGAGATGCGCTGTGGGACGCTCTTTGAGAGGCTTCCTGTTGAGATACTATAGGGCGTTCTAAGTCAGTCGCGAACCCTCTAACAACGCTCAGAGGAATGCGATGCGGTAATTGGAAGGCTCCTTCTGGCCATAAGGAAGCCAATGCAATGCAAGCCTTGGGTGTAGCTGATGGTAGAGACCGTCACGTACATGCGAAAACAGGGTCGATACAACGGTCGGCGTCACAGCCAGCGAGACGGAGGTGGTGTTGAGCTTGTTCATGGTGCTTGTTCCGGTCGCGAGAGCACTGCCATGAGAGCAGTCCCTAGTATCACGAAGTCTAAGGGATGGAGAGGTTGTGTGTACCTTAGAAGAACGTAGTCGTAGTAGTTCATGCAAACATTAGATTAGACTAGACTCTGAAGTGCCATGATGTCATCCTCTAGAAGCGATGAGACCCCTGCCCCTAATCTCGGGAACGACCAACTTCCGCCCACCGCATGCGGAGAACCCGGAAGGTGAGGCAGGTTCCAATTCCAGAGCGAGCAGTTGAGGCTTGAAGGCCCAATTTCAAGATGGCCCGTGCGCACAAGACTTCCAAGCAAGCGTGGGTCGCTGGGCAAACACCAAAAAAATTGTGCTGCCACCATTCAATCTGCCCCTCCAAGCCCCGCCAACATCACCAACCATGGCGTCCTCAGAGCCAGCGCAACTCCCCTCTGCGGGTATGTCATACAGTCTTCTCACAGAGTTTCTCCTGAGTAACTGCTAACATGTGGTCTTCAAGAAAAGCGCCAATCCAACTTCGAACAGGCCGTCGCATACGCCTTACATCTCTGGCCCGCCCTCACGCTCTCGGTGCAGAACAACTGGGGAGGCGAGGACTCCTCCGACAAGCGCGACTGGTTCGCCGGTGCCATTGTCGAGCTATTTCCCGAATTCGTCGACACCCCGCCTGCCAAGAACGTCAAAGTTCAAGAAGAACCTGACCTGGAAGATGTCGAAACAATGTTGTTGCAAATCATGGTTGATGAGTTCGAGGTCAACGTCGACGATGACTCTGGCTTCGAGGTTGCGACCAATGTCATGAAAGTGCGCGCCGGATGCGCAATCGGCCAGTTTGAGGATGTAGACGCGCTCCGAACCCGATGGCTGAACCTCAAGGGCGGCAAGGTCGACCAGCTGTTTAAGAAGGCCGACGATGCTGACCAGGACACGGATTGGGAGAGCGATGATGAAGATGATGAAGACGACGATGAGGGTGGTGCTGACGTAGAGATGGGTGAGGCGCCAGCTTTGGTGTCGGTGCCCAAGGAGAAGCCCGCACCCGAAGTGGATCAAGACGGCTTCACCAAAGTCACCAAGAAGAAGAGGTAAAAGAACCAAGAAAAAAGGAGCGGTTGATTATGATCTTGACTTGAGAGTGACTGGGGGGCTATAAACGAGGATTCCTGGTATTGATACCCAAAAACAAAGATACAGAAGCCCTGTGGATATTTGAAACTGCCACGCTTGGGCTTCTGCATACCGAACGCCGAACTGGACCGACAACTTTCTTGTCGCCTCACATACACTCTCTCACATCCCTCACAAAGTCTACTCCCAGTCTTCGTCGTCACTGTCATCGCCCTTCTTGGAGTCCTTGGGGCTGTTGGGGGCCTGGCTCGTCTTGCCCGACGCTGCACCGACAACGTCATAACTGGCTTCGCTATCAGCCTGAGATTTCTCGTCGTTCGACTTGCGCGGTTCAACAGGCTTCAAGAGAGTTTGAGGAGTCTGGGGAGTCTGAGGAGGAGGGTGGATGGTTGTCGAAGATGCTGCGGATGTTGGCTTGGGAGTGGTCTCGATCTTAGGAGCAGTAGTCTCGTCATCAGAATCGTCATCGCCCCAGCCAACTTCGGGCTCAGTAGAGGCCGCTGCGAACATGTTAGCAGGTTCAGTAGTATGTGGCACATGTAGTAGCTCACCCTTGAGAAGGTCCCGTCGCCTGGCCTCGGCTGTCTCAATACCATGGCGAAGGAAATAGTAACGCTTCCAGAAGTCGGCATATGGGATCTGAGCAGGGACCATGTTCTCCATAGTAGTCCTCAATTCAGGGTATTTGAGTAAATCGCTGTTGATATCCGGAGTCTTGGCGTCTGCGTCGAATTCCTTTGCCCACAGCTCGAACTCGGGGCCGGTTGGGTCCTTGGCGAAGCTCTCGGTGGATGTATGTATGACATGAAGTTGCGCATCGAATCTCGACGTGTGGATCACTCGCTTCCCTTGCGCATCCTTACTTTCGAAGAGAACCGTACTGCCTTGTTCGTCGGAGTTCTGAGGCGGGGCGACGCTGATGGCATCGCGAAGGAAGTTTCGGACGTTGCCGCCGAATTTGAGAAGAGCTTCATCCGCAGCATCCTCAGCTTTTTGGAGATCTCTAAGTCGCTTCGCAGCCTCGGAACGAAGTCGCACAAGCACCGATTCGGCTTGTTGCGCAGCGTCTCCTGTCTCTCCCTCGCGCGTCTTTGTCGGGGTTGATGGACTGTCCTCTCCATCCTTGGAGCTCTCCCCTGGCGTAGCAGCTGTGTTGACCGAAAGCGCGCGTGTACGGTTTACCAATGTTTCGCGGAGATCGGCCAGTCCCTTAGTTGCATCCTCCCCAACTTCGGCCAGCTCTTTCTGAGCCTGGGTATAGACCGACTCGCCCTGTGGATGTCAGGTAAGTCGGCAAAGGGTTTCTTCTGGATCATCCTACCTGCTTCACCACATTGCCCAGGAACCCGCCGAGCTTGGCACCCCACGGGCTATTGGAGAAGGCCTTATACGCTTCTTGAAAGTCGCTATTCAGCGATGGTTGGTTCTGCTCCGTCTTGGAGCCCTCCTTGGCGGTTTCGTCTTTGGCGTAGGATTCCTCCTGGATGTGGTCATAGGCGAGATCCATGGCGGTCCGAAGCTCAGCAGTATTCGCGTTGAGCTGTTGCTCCGGGCATTCAGGAAGTTTGCGGTGTCGTTTGGAAAGTATTAGAACCACACGTTAGCGAAGTTGATGTCGTCTACAAGAGAGGTGGTTGGCGGACCAGACTGACCTCACGGAGCCTCACCTCCTGACTAGCCCGCGGGGCTTGGTGGATACCTTAGGTATGGTGCACGGGCTACTATCCGCTCTCACGTGATACCTTCCAATGAGGAAAGTATCAGATTGGAAGTTCCGAGTCTCCAAAGCTCTGTATCCGCATTCCAGGACGCCCCGTACACATGTGATTTGTACCGTCCATCCTGTGACCAAGAATCTCGTTGGACAAATCCATGCGCCGGAAGTCAGCGTTTGTGCAAGAATGCAGAGTCAGTTGACTCTAAACCCTGCAAGAATATCAAGTTTTGATCGTAAACATGTTCAAAACAAGTAGTGCTGTATCTCATACGGATGGAAGCGTATGTTTGCTACTAGAACGGTCCGAGTCTCTATCTTTCAGGCTTGAAATGTGACGCCCATCTTTTTCCTGCCTGCAAGACAAAATTCACAGGGATTCACGTTGGTGAACATTGCATGTTGACCGCGTCATTACTATATCTCCAGCTTTGGGTTTCATTTCATACTTCCTAAGAGGTAGTTAAGGCTAGTCGCATTGCGTCCAGCTTGCAAAAGCTGAATCCCGGCCAAAAAGGTCTTTGAACAGTATAGAGCCCTCGCTCAATCACGTTTGCTAAGATAGGCACCCAGTGATTAAGTATCAAAGCAAAGTATTCAACTTTTAGATATAGCATCATTCTTATTAAGTATTACTTGTAAGTGTCGTGGATTCCATGGCATTTACAAGATGTATATTTATCTCACAACACCGGGTCCTGAAGGAGCCATTACAGCTCGGTGATGAACCAATCACCTACCAATTGAGCAGACGAAGCATGGACGGGAGCACCCTCCCGATGTCTGCAGCGGGTCCCTCTCAGGGTGCTCAGGTTACTCGGGTTGCTCGGGTACAAAGGCATACAGGCTGTGCTACCATAGATGCCAACACGTGGTTTGGCAAGTTCAACAACCATTCATCCGAACACTTGCCCTCGCCGCTATTACCAACCTCCAGGAATAGACCATGAGGATAACCCCTCAATTCCAGTAGCCACGATCTGACGTCACTGATGGTCTTTTAATTACCTGGTTGAAGCCCGGAGACATTTGCTCAAATGCTTCCCTTCACCTGACCAAATCGTGATCGTGAGGAGGCAGGAAATGGATCGCACCACTGGTTCTCAAGTTCCGGATTGGCTCGCGATGAAGCATGTCCTACGCTTATGTGGCTAGACCAGTCTAGGCTGAGCCACAGCAAATGTGATGCTGTCATTGCGCGTCTGGAAAGCCAGCTAGGCCTGGAGATGCAAGGCGTCCTGCCGCAGGGAGATGATCAAACCCACGACCATGTGCCTGGCAACTGGCGTCCTTGAATGGGTTGCCAATCAACCACCACGCGGCAGCATTGAAGCCATGCCTGGCAGGAGCTTCTCAGGGTCCCGATGCCGTCATCCCGAACCTTCAAGGCTGGTCCCTTGATTCTAACAGAATCTAAATGAACATCCCCCGCAAGCAAGTCCATCGCGGGGTCTGAATGACGTACAGTCTGTATCCATGCGCGTTCTCGTTGGCTGTCATCTACGTCATCGGCTCGTACTGCCTCCTGCCATCTGGCTCTGAGAGTCTCGATAGTTAGTGGATAAGTGGGTCTGCATGTTAATCTGGTGCTGCAGCGTGGCGCATTCTAACTAGCGGGACTTCTTTCCTTGGTTCAGGAACGGGGCCGTGGGGCTTGTCGTGAATCGCTGCAACGACTACTCACAAATCTTGATCGCAAGATCGATCGAGGCCAACGCGAGGTTGAGATTCGATTTCTACTTAAAAAACCTTCTCTCCCTCTCTTCTTCTTCTTCTCTCTTCATCCACACACTCTCACACTCATCCACCTTCAACTACAAACACTTCAACCACCCAAACAAAACCACAAACCTTCACAATGGAGACCGCCAAGCAAGCCGTCAACTACGTCGCTGAGACTATCCAGGGCGCTGCCTCAGGAGCCTCCAAGGAGACCAACAAGCAGGTTGCCAAGGACGGTAACGTTAGCATTGGCACTCGGTAAGCGACTCTCTTCTCCATTTTGATTTAATAGTTTGTCTAACAGATTCGACAGTGCCACCGCCGCCAAGGATGCCCTAGGTGACAAGGTCGACGAGACCAAGCACGACAACAAGGCCGAGGCCCACAAGGAGTTCGCCAAGCACAACTAAGCTTTACGCTTTATGATACCAATGGCATGGGATTGGGATGGCGTTACAAGGAGATGACAATGTCATGATTGGAATGAATTAGTCCGACTCATAGTCTAGAGACAATTCCAATGCATCAAATGCAATACCCCACAAATTCTCTCGTTTTAAAGTGAAATTCTTACTACTAACAGTGAGCCTTTTGCTACGCCACGACCTTCGCGGTCGGAAAAGGTCTCTTATAGGTGGACCAAGTTGTGCAGCTATGTGACTTCGGAGTAAATAGTGCTCACGAACTTACGATCTCAAGATATAAGTCGAGCATGTCGTAGTGTATACATTTATGAGTCGGAATCTAGCAGCATGTATGCCGACCAAACTGTTCAGCTCCTTTTAAAACTGAAAAGTTTCTTTAGTTCCCATTACAACCATAAAACTCCTGAGTTTGTGATCTTCCAGGTGCCGCTGGCAATAGCCTTTCTTAAGTAACCTTGTCACGCTGGTTCACGGTTCAATACCTGAGTTCAATGAGAGATTGGTGGGTCAGCCATTTGCAGACCTACTTGTATACTTGTATGTGGGAAGGAGCATGTAATTCCATCTATGCGTTTTCCACTGCAATATTTCTCAATATGGAAGCATTTGTTCGCCGTGTTTTGCGAGATGGTGATTGCCGATAAGTCTTACTCGGGATCCGAGTATATATACTGCTAGGCTGTTTGCAGTTGAAATCAAATCAAGAGCTTGTTTCAACGACATACGAACCACGCTTCTCCAGCCACTTCTCTGACTTGTTAGGTCGTCGACAGTTTAGTTCACACCGGTATTACCAGGTTGAACTGTTGTCCTATCCCGAAACGGAGAGGCGTCGTGATTGGCCGACTGGCATCACAAGCGTGAATGCAGGGCGAGCTAAACTCCGAGGCCGGGACCATCTCCGGAGGCGGGGGAGGTGGAGGACGAGGGGACCAATCCAGACGTGAGGAGCTTCAGCGCCCGCTACGGAAAGCCGGGTGATGCGACGATGACTGCATGCGAGTGCCCTCCCTGCAAAAAAAGAGTCACTCGCCGTATCTCCGCGTATTTGGTCGGAATGGGATAATCAAGTCGATGTCGAGGTGATGGTTATGTTCATGCTGTTAGATGCATGTATACATGTACTGGCGATTTTCGAGGGTGTCATGTGACGCAATGCTTCTGATATTCGGCACAGCAGCATCCACATCACCTTTGTTCTTAGTTCTTGGCCAAACCGCGTGAAACAAGTGGCTCAGCTGCCAGTGAAGAAGTACACATTCATACGATGTGCAGTTACAGTCGAATGATCCGAGAGAGGCGAGACACCGAGGACGAGAGGAAGGGAGCGTAAAAGGGCAAAGGGCGTGCTGGTGTCATTTAATAGCGGCGCATCAGCAGCCCGGACAGACCGATTAGCAGTGGAGCACGATCCAATGAGATGGACCGATACGACCGGAACGGTTGGAAACGATTGGACGGAGCCCCCCTAGAGCCCCCTAAAATCCCCTAGAGCCCCTAAACCCCCTCCCAAGGCCCTGGAGCAGCAGGCTGCGAGTGGCTGGGCGTCAGAGCAGAATCGACCCGAAGGCCGATCGTAGAGCTGACAAATTGACAATGGCAATGCATCTTTCCCCCCTCCATTTGGCATCCCAAACGTCTCCTCCCTCCAGCTCCTCCAGGCTCTCACCTCTCCACCCTTGCACCCACGAATTCTGACGCAGAAGCAACTAGAAGAAATCTTTCTGACTCAGGCAGCAATTCTCTGCAAGAGACGAACGGCTGTTGCGCCTCCATTCTGTCCGTCTGTCCCTGAAACGGCTCGGCCTTACAGCAGGTACCAGGCGTCCAGCCCACTCCCACCTCCAACCACAGCGGAACCCTGCCACGCCCACGCCTGGGAGTACTGCACTACGTATCCAACATTCGCCTGACCTCATCACGACATCCTCCTTGGCTTCTTCAACCGCGATCCCATTACTGGTGCTTACCTCTATCTCTTCTCGCTTCTCGCCTCCCTCGTTCCGTATTCTATCGTCGACTTGCTCTTTGACGCCTCTGCTTCGCGTCACTGTCTGCTCCGAAACCGCCGCTGCCCAGGCTCTTTGCCCCTCTTTGCGAGTCCCGAAGGCAGAGAGCTTGCATTGACATCATCCGTCTCTTATCGGTCTCCGTCCGCCTCGTAAGGCCCCCCGACGACGAGCCTCATCCCCTGCGCTTCCGCCATCTCGCAATAAACCATCGCGATGGCTTCCGCTAGCACCGGCGGCACAATGCCACCCAACTTCCTCTTGACCCCGCAACAGCAGAATCTTCTCTTCGCCGCGCTCAACTCCAACAAACAGCAACAGCAGCAGCAGTCTGCACAGTCTTTGCCACAGCTTTCTGAGTCTCCTCTCAACGGCATCACTTCCCTCTCGCCCACTTCTTTTCAGAGTTCTCCGATGCAGCAGCAGCATCAGCATCAACCCAAGACTCGCAAGGCCGGCTATCAAGAGAGCCCCTACCTCGACAGCTATGACTATGACTTTGGCGACTCCAGCTTCGACTTCTCATTCGCCAACGCCGAGGATCAAGCCAAGATGATTGGAGACATCCCGACTGCTCAATCCGACTCTACAGAAAACGAAGGAAATGAGAAGAGGAATCATCCCGATGACGAGGATGATGAGGAAAGCCCTGGCAATGATCCCAAGCGTCGCGAGAGCGGTGACAAGGTGCCCAAGAAGCCCGGCCGCAAGCCTCTCACCTCAGAGCCCAGTTCGGTAGGTCTCAATGACTCCAATGCTCGCGACGCTGGTTCACTAACCTCGTTTCAGAAACGCAAGGCCCAGAACCGTGCTGCTCAGCGGGCTTTCCGGGAACGAAAGGAGAGGCACCTCAAGGACCTCGAGACCAAAGTCGAGGAGCTGGAGAAGGCTTCCGAGGCTGCCAACCATGAGAACGAAATGCTGCGCACCCGTGTAGAGACCATGACTACGGAACTGCTCCAGTACAAGCAAAAGGTTACCCTGATGACAAATCCAAAGGCCATACCCAGAGAAAAGGTGCCATTCGGCAACGCTGCTGTCAACAATCTGAGCGACGTCAACTTCCAGTTTGAGTTCCCCAAATTCGGCATGCTGCCCGGGATACCCGTCAATAAGCCGCAGAGGTCCATCTCGCAGCCCATCAGCCCCCAACAGCATGGATCGGCTGCGAGCCCGATCGTGGTCAGTCCCAAGGATACCACTACCAAGTCTCCGCAGACACAGCATCAAATACTGCACGATGCTCAATTCAAGGATGACATGTCAAAGTTTACGGGCATCTTCAGCCCCTCCATGTCAAGCTCGGCTACAAACGTCTCGAGGGGTAGTCTCGACTCTGGCAACTACAGCGTTGGCCCAGCTACAAGCTCTCCGTCCTCGTCGTCACATTCGAACACGGGACCGAGCTCATCTTGTGGAACCTCCCCTGAACCTTTCACACAGTCACCCATGGGTTTCAAGCCAGTCGACATGTTGACGACGATTGGCGAGGAGCAGCCCATCATTTCGACCGCTGATCAGCCATTTGCTCAGTTTGCTCACGTTGACGTCAGCTCTACCAACTTTGACTGGCTCGCTCACCAGAATGGCGGCCAATTCGATCCGCAACTGTACGGCGATTATCGGGAACCTCAGGAGAACATCCTCTCCAACACCTCCTTTGATGATTTCTTCAATGAGACAGTTGACCCCGACTTCTTCACGCCGTACAATATGCCTACAGATATTACTACTGCCAAGGAGCTCCCACACAAGAAGACGCTCATTGATGAGATTGATGCTCAGCAAGAATCGGTTGAGGAGCAGCAGCCTCTCAAGAACTGCAATCAGTTATGGTATGACTTGACCCAGACCACTCTACGATCAGCAGACACTAACGCGCTCAACAGGGAAAAGCTTCAGAACTGTCCAAAGGCACAGAACGGCGAGTTCGACCTCGACGGCCTGTGCTCCGAGCTCACCAAAAAGGCCAAGTGCTCTGGCACGGGCCCCGTCGTAGGCGAAACCGATTTCGATACCATCCTCAAAAAGTACATGGGCGAGAAAGTTTCATCCAACTGTATGGCCGAAAAGCTAGGAATCGAGCTTTCGGACGACAAGGCTCGTCCCTTGCCATCTGCTTGAGGCGTCTCGATCTCGGCGGCTATCAGACATCAAATTGATGGATGGTTGTACTTTACAAACATACCCCCACGGCTCAGGAGCAAACAATATGGATGATGGCGTTTACAACGGAGGGCGGATTTGGAAAACCTTGGTGATCTTTATGAATATGAACCAGGAGAAGGATCATATTCTCACCCCTACCTACGGGAGGACATAAATGGAAACATTAGGCTGCGATGGATATTTAGGGGCGGGGTTTGGCTTTGCGTTTCGTTTCACGACTTTACTCTATGCTGCTTCGGCAATTTGACACCTATTATTATGGCCTCGGTCGTTGGCTTCAGCTACTTCTTTCGTGAGACGGGTCTTTGAAGGTTGACGTTCATGTGGGCGTTGTCGTTGCAAACGCGGCGGTCCGTTTATTGGCCTGCATGGTTGCAGTATAAGGAGGCAACCCATCAGGCATATGTACATCAGGAATGATAGTCAAGAACATCTCCCAGTTGGACCTCTGATATTGCAAAAGTGGTGATGCGTAATATTCGTGCTGAAGACCACTTTGCCTAAGCAGTTCTATGATTGCGCATGACTAACTAACAGTTGTTGAATCATATTGAGGGAGAACTGAACATTCAACTCTTTCTACATGAAGCTGTAAGTTTCTGCAACGTTGCCTCTAAAGAACTCAACTCTCATCTCAACGGCTTGTTCTCTTCATGCTCTCTTTACCAACTGTATCATGTATGCTTTCTCGTCACCCAAAACCGTATCACGCTGGAAAGAGATGTGTGATAAGTCTTGAGCAAGATACACCGACCTCTTCACAGCTCAAGTATAACATAGTACCTAATCATGTAAATCAAGAGAACGCATTGCTAGGAATCCACAAAGCTCAAGCATGGCACCTAAGCACACACCAAATCAAGACAGAAAGCCAAATGTCCGATCTAATTAAATGGAGTCTTACTATTCGCACGGGTTGAGATGTCTATTCGCACGGGTTGAGATGTCTATTCGCACGGGTTGAGATGTCTATTCGCACGGGAGACCCGCATATACTAGCTAATTAGCAGCCACAGTCCTAACAGCCACAGCTCTAGCCACATCTCTAGGCCGGCCCCACAGCCGCAACAGGTCCGGATAAAGTGGCTTGCAACAGCCTTCCCAACAGCCCTCGCAAGAGCCTCGCAACAGCCCTCGCAAGAGCCCTCGGGCCTTCAAAAAAGGACCGCCAAAGCTAGCGAGCTTCGTAGGTTTAATGCAAGCATTTTCAGTAGACTTAAGCTAGTTTTATTAGGAACCTTCTGCTATATTTTAAGCTGGTCTTTGGGGGGATTTGTACCTGTGGCGCAGTTAGTGCTCCCGTGCGAATAGAGAATTTATCCCGTGCGAATAGTAAGACTCATTAAATGATGTTTAAGATGGGGTATTATTCTTAGTGTATTCAAAATTTCGCAGACTATGCCCCCCCATCCCTCATCTTGAACCCGTATCTCTTCCCGCTATACCCAAACGACAAGCTGTACCAACCTTGGTCAAGCAAGAGGAGCCTTGTTCGACAAGATATGCCGAGACCTCGGCCCGCCTCCACTGCTGACAAGGGTGGGAAATGAGCGTCTTGGCGGCTACAGTACATTATGTATGTATGTATGTGTATATGTGTATAGATGACTGTGTTGATGGGTCGACAGCTGTATATGTCTCCGTCACATTTAGTTCCAACTCTGTAATAATGCAAGGCAGCCGCTTGTGGGGAAAGAAGTGTATCTCCTCGCGCGGCAAGCGGCGAGGATCCTGTAGTAGCAGCCGTGTCCAACCGCCATGTCGAATGAGCTGGGTGTGGTCGTCGTCGTTCGTCGTTGTTCCCTTAGTCGTTTCCCTATCTGATCCCATCTGATTCGTCGTCAAGTGTGCAAGTCCACCACGCATCCAGGCTCTGTGGCCACTGGCGTATTAGAACCCAGCCTCGAAAGAAGTGCCAGGGGAGCAATCCCGCGCACTCACTGACCCGGTGCGGTATTCGGCTTGCAGATGAAGCCGCTGATGCGTTGTCGGGCGTTGAGTCTTCCGCCTGGGTATCAATCCATCGTCCCCGATGCGTTAGTGGCATATGAGCCGCAGTCCTCTTCTAGCCGATGACAACTCTTGCGCCTTCCTTTCCTAGTACTCCCCTCTCTTTAGGCTTTGGACTGTTTGTCCGCCCCTTCTTACTCTTCAGGAACCCAAACATGCCCCCTGAGCCCTCATTCTTTCCATCGGCTGCATTGTTGGCATCAGTTGGTAAGGTCGCATCCTGGCGTGCGAGCTCCGACCAGCTACCACCGCCGTCTAGTGTCACCTGGACGCCTCCGGTCGGACTAGTAACTCGCTGGCCAGAAATAGGGTGCTTGTGAGACATGTAGTCATTTGGGTAAGGAGGCGGCGGAGCAGGCCGGTCAGGACGGCCCTGTCGGTTCTCGTTGCTATGGCTTGCGATCAGTGGAGGATATGGCTGATATCCTCCATTCGAGAGCGGCATAGGAGTGGCCTCGTCAGTCGTGAGGGCTTGGGGGCCGTGGTCCAGACCATGGTGGTTCTCTTGGTTCAGCTCCTCTGCAGCTTCCGTGATCCTATCAAGGTCAGTATAGGGGCGGCAAATCAAAGGCAAGGCAACTCACTTTTTGTATGCAGCAAGGGTATAATCAAACGGCCGGAAATCTGTCTCGATCATGCGATATAACTCATCCTCGCGCTTTTCCTTGACGGTGGCGTCATCCTTTAGTCGCTCCCTTGGCTTCTGGCGCCTTGCGCGGGCTTCCAAAGGTGCTTCCTCCAAGAGAAGCTCTTCAAGATCGTAGGTGGCATCGAAGTTGGTCTTTTCGGAGGATGGCACAAAGATGGGCTCAATTCGTTTCTGCTCGAGGTGTTCGAAATCGAAGACCTTGAAGAACTCGTTGTATATGAAGCTATCCCATGTCGATCCCATTCGGGTCTCCTTGTTTGGATCAAGGGCGGCGCCAATAGCGTAGAGGCATGCTAATGAAACGGGAGGTTGTGTGACCGGATACTTGGGGCTGGCAGCCTGGATTTGTGAGCTAAGTGACCCTTCTGATCCGCCATCAAAGGGCCGCTTTCGACGAGTTAGTATAGGCTTCCGTCATTCGATCCGCACGCTCGTCATGGGTGACGGAACTAACCTTATTGTAGATGCACTCATAGAACAAAACACCGAGAGACCACCAGTCCGCTCGGACGTCATATCCCTTCCCGGCGTAGACTTCAGGGGCAAGGTATGCAAGGGTACCAGATTTGCTAGTCAGAGTCCTGTTCGGGACAACATCCGATGCAACATTCTGTCTTGCGGTCAGTAAAGTCGCCTCAGAGTGGCGATACTTTCGATACGTACGAAGTCTGTCAAATGGACGTGGCCGTCGGCATCAAGAAGCACGTTGTCGGGCTTCACATCTCGGTGGATGATGTTTTGGGCGTGGATATACCTCAGGGCGCATCCCAACTCGGCGATCCAGAACCTGACAGCATCTTCGGTGAAGGTCTTCCTGGAGATGTGGAACCGCAAATCACCACCACTCATCAAATCTACGACGAGGTACCTATTGTTGCGTGTAAGCCACCGTCATCATTCGATTGGTCGCAAGGACCGGGGGCCGGGGACCGTACATGTACTCGATATCCTGGAAGCTGTATCTCAAGTTGCAGATGAATGGGTGATTGACGTATTCGAGCATCCGCCGCTCGCGAATAATGTTTCGGACACTCTCAGATCGTACAACTGCGGGTGTAGCATCGTGATCAGCTTCGGAGCAAAGACAGTGCAACACCTGGGACAGGTACGCCATGGAGAGACGAGGGATGTCGGGACAATTGCGGGACTCATGGATACGAGTTGGACAAACGGTGGCACATACCTTCATCCTTGCGGATGTACTTGAGGGCGAAGGACAGGTTGGTGTCCTTCCTCTCGACGATGCGGACCTTTCCAAAAGCGCCTCGGCCGACAACGCGCAGCAAGCGGAAGTGGTTGAGATTGACTAGAAGCTGTGGTCAGTACTGGAACTCGTGGGAGTCGTTGAACTCGCTCGCTACATCGGCCAATTGCGGGGAAAGCAATGACGGGAGGGCCGCAGCGCCATGGCTGCAGCACAACGCAGAACCACGTGGGAGAGGCTGAAGGCTGAAGGTTGGAAGGGATGTTGGGCTCGGGTGGTGGTCGCGTACCTTCGCCATTGAGGTCGACGGGCTTTCCTTGGCCGTTGCCCATCGTGATGTGGTCTCGATTCGGAGGACGACGTAGAGTTATCGTAGCTGGAAGCAAAGCACCATGCTGGGTTTCGTAGCCAAGATAAGAGTGGAGTCGTGCGTAATAGTGGGAGGAGTCTGGGAGAGGAGCAAGAGCGACGCAGGCTGGGCTCCTATTTGGTCTCGACTGAGGTCGAACTGGCGATGACGCCCACGTGCTGGGAAGCAGGGGAAGGGAGCTTGTCGCCGGCGGTAATGTCGTGCTCTTGTGTTATGGCGAGCGCTGGGTGAAGCGTCTCGCGTCGTCTGTCGTCGTCTGTCGTCTGGCGTAGTGCTGCCGAAGGACCGACGGCTGGCGTCTGGCGAGCAACGGACGGAGAGGGAGAAGGAGGCAAAGAGTAGCGCCTTGGAAGAAACGATGGATGGAGAGGGCCTAGGTCGAAGAGGGCCACAGAGGGTTGAGGGTTGCAGGTCGAATGCCGAAGGTCCAGGGATTGATTGACTGACTGAGGGCAGTAGACTAGGTAGTAAGACTTGAGAACTGCACGACGCCAGCAGGAGATAGGCCAGAGCAGAGGAAGGAGAGGATACTCTGTAATAGGCCCGGAGTAGGATAGGTAGACCTGACCTGCTAGAGATTGCAGACTGGACCAAGGAGCCGAGGAGCGAAGAGGGATGGTTCAAGATGATTCAATGGGACCGCCACGCCGTCGACGATGATCCCACCCCGGTTTTCAGGCTTGTCAAGGCCTGTCAGCGTGGTTCAAGCTCGTGCTGGTGCTGGTGCTTGTGCTTGTGCTTGTGCTGGTGAGGCTAGGCTGTCGAGGCTAGCAAGTCGGAGATGGAGGAATGGCGAAGTATTTCGTGTCTGCCGCTGCCGCTACCGCTGCTGTCCGGTTCCTCCAAAGTCTCGGAGTCTCCAGTATGTAAGGGGAGCCTGCTGGGAGCCTAGTAGAGGGGAGATTTTGCTATGATGGTATGGAGTCCAGTCAATGGATGGAGTGGACGCTGAGAGGGAGGGAGAACGGGGGGGCGCGATGATGGAGCGTGGGCGGACGTCGACAGCCCTGGGGCGCTCCCTGGGGG
>JAANBC010000358.1:0-33759 GCA_014621405.1 Stylonectria norvegica
TCTCCCACGTGCTTCAACAGCATTGGATCTCAGCCTCAGCGTCATCCCGCCCACTCGCAGCAATGGCGCCGCCCTCCACCGAAGTGCTGACCGTCGAGGACCTCCCCCGGATCCTCGAAAACGATGTCATGGTCAAGCTCGCCGGTGTCGACGTTGACGGCATGCTCCGTGGCAAGCTCGTCTCCAAGAAGAAGTTCCTGTCTGTCGCCGCCGCGGGCTTCGGCTTCTGCTCTGTTATCTTCGGCTGGGACATGCACGACCAGACGTACATTCGCGAGCTCAAGATCTCTAATGCCCAGAACGGATACCATGACCTGCTAGCCGTCCCCGATCTGAGCTCCTTTCGGAGGATTCCCTGGGAGGACGACGTGCCCTTCTTCCTCGTTGACTTCCTCGATCCCAACACTAAGGAGCCAGTTTGCGCTTGTCCGCGAGGTTTGATCAAAACACAGCTAGAGAAGCTCAAGACCAAGGGCTACGGCGCCCTGGCTGGTGGTGAGTCTATCTATACGCCGTCGCTCATGACTTGACTTACTCTAACGCCGCATCATCAGCCGAGTACGAGTTCTTCCAATTCAAAAACCCCGATCCCAACGTCTCCTCCCCAGCTGCCTACCTCCAGGACAACCCTCCGCACCAGCTCCCCTCCCTGACCGAGGGCATGTTCGGCTACTCGCTCACTCGCCCCGTTCATAACAAAGAGTACTACTACGACATTTTCAAGTCTGCCGCCAAGTTCGACTGCGACATCGAGGGCTGGCACACCGAGTCGGGGCCTGGTGTTTTTGAGGCGGCGCTCGAGTTCGGCGAGATTGCACAGATGGCAGACCGCGCGGCCCTGTTCAAATACGTGGTCAAGAGCGTCAGCACACCCTACGGCATCACGCCGTGCTTCATGGCGAAGCCGAAGCAGGGGCTGCCGGGAAACAGCGGCCACATGCACGTCTCGCTGGTCGATAAGGACGGCAAGAATCTCTTCGCGAGAGAGACGACGGACGAGAACGCCAAGTGGAGGGATATCGCAAATCTTTCTGATCTAGGACGTCACTTCCTCGCTGGTGTCCTCGAGGGCCTCCCGGACATCATGCCGCTACTTGCACCCACCATCAACTCGTACAAGCGTCTCGTCGAGAACTTCTGGGCCCCTGTCACCGTGTCCTGGGGCCTCGAGCATCGCGCCGCTTCCATCCGCCTCATCGGCGCGCCCACGGCCAAAGCGGCAGCCACGCGCTTCGAGGTCCGCGTGCCCGGCGCCGACACAAACCCGCACTTCGTCCTCGCGGCCATCCTCGCCCTCGGATGGCGCGGCGTGGAGAAGAAGCTGGAGATTCCATGCCCGCCACTCGCCATGGGGCAGAACGTTGGCGGTGATAAGGACGTCGGCGAGCGGTTAGCCAAGAGTCTGAAAGAGGCGACCACGAGGTTCATGGGTAAGGACAGTATTGCGCGGGAGGTTTTTGGCGATGACTTCGTGGATCACTTTGGCGGTACGAGGGAACATGAAGTGAGGTTGTACGATGAAGCTGTGACGGATTGGTAAGTTTCCCCGTGGCTGCTCCGCTGCGAATCATGACTAACACTTCTTTAGGGAGATGAAGCGATATATCGAGACGGTGTAAGGTTTATGGAGTTTAGCGTATACGATTTGGATTTGGTTATACCATTGATAGTCTTGGGCCAGATACCCAATTTATATGATTTCCTGAGAGTTGCCTTTGGGTTGTTTTACTCCTCAGTCATGTTAAAGATTCGTTTTTCCTGGTCTATATTGATGAGCCTTGTCATGGCTAGAAATTTACGCTTCATCATAACTGTGATCAACTTCCAGAATACTATACTCGCATTTCAAGTGGCCTCTCGACGGATCTTGAATCAAAACGGCACCCTCAAGCCAGAAGCATGGGGCTGACCTCGTTTGCAGCTTAAGAACACCTCTCGAGCCTTGCTTGGCCATTCTTTTGCGACGCTTGACTGGCTACGATAGTAAGGGGCCAACTTCAGAAAGTCTCTCCTCGTCTTCAAAGTCTATATCATCCTGGAATTTTATAGTATTGATAATCTATTTAGACGGCTATCGACGCTTGACTAGCTGGACTAATAACTAGTAAGGTCAATCTCCCGCAATTCCTCTGTCTTCACAAATGACAGCAACACCTCATCTACGTAAGCACAAAGGGTTTTCAGCTTCGACAACATAAGTACACTCGTATCAGGAGCATGCCACTGCCAATATAGAAAATGCCTCTATAGGCTCTAAGCAGGATCTACTATTGATAAACCTCAATCAAACCGCCAGGAGGCTGAGCATCGCCAGAAAGAGGCTGAGCGCCAAAACACCTTCACGAGCCCCGATTCGACAGGATACCTGGCTCCTACTACCTCCTCGAGAGCCAGGGCAAAAGAATCTCAAGTGCCTACCAGATCATATCAGCGCCCTGGGTTTCGTGTGCAGATAAAATATTGTCGAGATGATAGGCCGGCCCAAGATATCGACCACGACAACTGCAGCTGCAGCCCTTCGGAGAGGCGAAGAGATGCTATAAGAACTTTGTTCGCTCTTGTTGGTTATACCCATGCTCTCACTCGAGCTCTGGTGGATGGAAACTATGATATGTATCAAACAAGCCTGGGAGGTTGGGGGCGTCATGTGGGAATCGTCAATTGTTTCATGGAATAACTTATCTCATAACTATTGAATCCAAATCCATCGCCCATGTTGGTAGACGGTCAACGCGTTTCTTTGCGTCCCTGATCGCGGGGGTGATCTCGAATTTTCGTGTTTGCGCAGTCCAATAAATCAGGAGCTTTTATAACCTTGAGCGGTAACATCGTCAAGCAGCTTCCGTGTCGTGAAATTGCCCAACATTCAACCTATAAATATCTCGATTTCCTTGACGGCCTTCTCCCACCTCAACAAAGATCTTGATCTCTTTTAATGCTTTCTCCCACGTGGGGCATCGGAAGTCCACTTGTCAATCATGGAACTAGTTGCTTCAGAGGTCCAGATCTAGCCATGGATGTAGCCTCCAACGAGATCGACATGGGTGTGGACTTTGATCTTGACAGACAGATTTAGTACCGCGGTAGAGTTCAAAAAGGGGGCTATCGTATGATGGACCCCGGCTTGGCTAAGCGTTCTGAAATCAAAACATCACTTTAGATGACCAAATCTTGCGAGAAGGTGCTCCAAAACCACAGTTTTGTCATATAGGGATGCCTAGTCAACGTACTTGTCTTTTTGTCTTATATTATCGACTCTGATTATCATCGACTAAGATCGGCTTTGATAGCGGAATTAAGCCTTCTTACTTTAATCATCTATAAAGTCAATGTTTTTTTTTTAAGGAGCCCAACATGACCTTGCGACTAGCTAAGGTGCTTAGGGACTTCCCGTAGGATTCTTCCTAGAAAAATCAACGCTCCTCTTACATCTTCCTGGGGATCCGTATTTTCTAATGTCCCCTACGTCATAACTAGAGAGGGGGCGCCATCTCCATACTTTACGTTCGAGATACCGAACTTTCCTCTGCTACTGTTATCGAAGGATGAAGCCGCGCTGCGGCGTGATCGTGCGTCGCTCGACGGCGGTGTTGGTAGGCGGCCGCCATGCTTGGTGATGAAGGTCCATGAGACAAGAGAGAAAGGGTTGTCAAAGCCAAGGTCATGTTCTGTAGAGCATTTGTGTACAGAATACTACGGAAAACTACGAGAGCTCTCACTTGGCATCGACGCGAAAATGGACACCCCTCGAAAGGCCAAGGCTGTGGCAACGGACTTTAAGTTGTTCAAGATTCCTCTCGAGGAGGACGGAACCATGGATCTCCTACAAATGCGGGTGAATGCCAATGTGGATTCTATTTCCCAGCACATGTGTCTACCTCAGTTATGTAGGTAAGTCAGGCCACCCACGGTATGGTATACCTGAAGCCAAAAATCTAGCCTCCCGTCCTCGCCTAACTCTCGTGATGTCTTCAGTAATCGAGCCTATAATTCTGGGTTATTCATAGGTTCGAAGTCTGTAGCGTGAAGTGGTTGATAAACAGTCCCGCGTCGAATCGCATTGCAATCCAGATTCACTGCAATACCAGGTCTCCATAGACTATATCCAGTTTTGATTAAAGCTCAGAAGGCTGCTGCGGCACTGGAAGTCGTATAAGAGAGGTGTTCAGACCGACAATAGACAGCTGGTATTTGGTGCCGGGCAACCTTCGAGTGCCGGTCCCAGTACTCTTTGTCCATTGAGATCTGTCGCTTCAATTGCGTTGGCAGGACTGACATCGGGTTCGGTTGCAATCGCGAATTCTGTAGTCGCCCAGAGAGAAAATACCTTCGACCTCGCATTGAAAGTATCCTGTGCCATTGTTATTATCGGCAAAAGGTAAGTATTTACCGAGGTGTAGTTGGATCTAAGTGAAGACTTACATGGATCATTATTGTGCCTCTTTGCAGCTCTTATTGAATTTCAAGTCGTTTTCGGGCATTTAGGACGAGGTACGTGCGAGGAGTGATAAATCAAATCATCATATCGTTGTAGGAAGGCCTTAAGCGCCATTATAGGGGGATGATGATATCCCAGCACGTCGTAATCGATCACTGTTTGCAGCGACGTAGCCTCTGTAGAAACGACGACTGTTTAGATGTCAGAGTGAGGGTCAACCACACAAAGTCTTTGTGGGTACTTACAGTTCAAAGACAAGTAACTGGCCAACTGCGCCTGGGTGATAGGCTATGAGGGGAAGAGTTCTTAGCAATTGCCTGTTTATTTTTCTCCATGCCCTTGTGCAATACTTGTTGCGGCAGTGTGACTAAATTGACGTGAAAATAACGATTCGGAGGCCGAAAGGTTGCAATCTGCAGCAAGGTCTTGTGGTTGATGTTTGAGAATGGCTTTGCCATCCAAAGACTAAACCACATAAGTGGTATCAATAACAACCAGTTTGACCTTTCCTTACCCGAGACAAAGAGGGGGCAAGAGTAATCCGAGACATTCAAGCAGCGCCAAGCTGAAACGTAGTGCCTCAAGCCTTCTTCTGAATCGTTATACAAATTCACGCCTTGCGTAACTGTCCAGGAAGCCATGCTTGAGGCTTAAGTTGCGTCATGCATTCATACATGTAGTTATGTTTGGACCTTCACTTCCCACGATCCATCTGCTACGTTAGGTACCAGAGCAACACAGGATTTGAACGAGAAAGAGACTTCAGTCTTTGAAAGGAGTACCTTAGGCAATCTCATTCTAGTCGTAAATGCCACCCTAGATGGGGCCGAACCAAATGCATAACAATTGTCAACAAGCTAAATCCTCTCTGGTGCATACATAGGTACTTAAGGTACTTATCAATCTAAGTTATCTGTTCTACTAGGATCCTATTATACGCTCCTTTGGGTCCCCTGGAGACTGAAACTGGTCACCCCGTACCCGCGATCCTTTACTCCAAACCGCGAAATCACCATCCGATATCCGAACAGAACCGTGCTCAAGGTGGTCACGCTTACACGATGCTGCAACACTTTACCAATGAATCCTATGGCCTCACTGGGAGGCATGCGAGCGAGCCAAGGTAATTAGGATATCATTATTCAAGTCCAGTAAAGTCATTCAAATCCCACCAGACACGTAGTTTATACTATTCCCAGTCATCTTTTCTAGAATTGGACCAATCCAAATCCTGCTCGTATATAATCAGCAAACAAGACCCATGTAGGACTATTCGAATTAATAACTAATACAAGGAATAAACGAATACTATGAAACACCCCAGCTGATAAGTCTCCATTGCTACCGACGCCCCCAAAACACCACACATCACTGCGCAAACAGCATCAACTTCCATTACCAGTGGTGGAACAAGTCAAATTAACCCGCAACATCACGCACCACAACCTATGCTCGAATATCAGTTATCCATGCTCACCTCATCTCATCCCACGAATTCACGATTCATATATCGAGATACCTCGCCACGTGGAAGCCCTCCTCAGCAGTCCCTCAGCACCAACCATTTCCTCCCTAGTCCAACATTGTTACAATACCTCACGCTACCCCTGGAAAATCCCAGCGCAAGACTGAGTCCTCTCGTCTCTGGGTTTCCTTCTGGCCCCTTGTTGCCTGTCTGCCACACGCAGGTGTCAGACGAGGGACCCTGGCTGCAGATCCACCACGCGGGATATTCTGTCATTTCTCCCAATGCCACGGGCTCGCTTCTTGATGGTTTCGCAACCTAGGCTGTGAGGAGAAGCCGTCGGTTTCTGTGACCCTTGACGAGGAATGCGCTCTTCTTCCACACACTACTGAAGACTTCCTGCATGAAGAGCAGCGTATCATTCTGATCTGAAGGAGGGGAGGGGGACTTGTCAGAAGACGTCGAGCATCTAGCCCATCAAAGCCTGTTTTAATACCGCCGCCGCCGCCGCACTACTGTAACAGACTACGACTAACACCCGCGGGACGGCTCGGCGCGCGATGGAAATAACCGGTTTTCGCTACTCTATTTCTTCCTTGTTAATAAATGCCTCCTCTCTCCTTACTGGCGGCGTGGCCCGTGTCTCTCCTCTCTCTGTCTCTGTCTATGGTGTGTTAGACCCTTAATCTTCGTGCGTCATCAGTCCATGTCTTGGACGCACTGCCGCAGGTGGATGGCTCTTTGAATGTGTATCCACTTACATACATGTATACATGATTGGAGCGCCCGCTCTGGTGATGAATGGTGCTGTTATGTTTTGATTGCTGGTGTGGTAGAGTAATCAGCAGATTGTGCGCACGTGGTTCAAGGGTTGGTTAAAGGTTGCGACTTTGAGTTGATCGAAGCCCTTGCCAAGGGAAATCACTTCATGGCCTTGATACCTTCACGTATCCTCCTTTCTCTATATCTACGACTTTACATACATCTATATTCTGACAACCCGAACGATCCATCTTGGCCTGGATCCAAGTCCAAGATATCGTCACCTACAGTACACCACCCCAAACTATACCTATCCCTCTCTCACCCCCCTCGCCATCACCACCACCACCACCATCTTCACCACCATGGCGTCTCTCTACTCCATAACTTTCTATGCATATACCGTATCTACAAACCCCCTCTGTTCCCACTCCTAACCACCCCCTACGCCCGTTCCTCCCTCATCTAAGACATGCATGTATCACGCCGCCACCGATCCCTCACAAGTGACAAAAAGCCTTGCGCACTTCCGTAGCAGATCCCTACTCACCACAGCGACGCCACATCTCAACCGCCAAACGCCTCCCACGAATCGCGGAGCTGTCTTGATGATATTGGATGCTCAGATTGCAGTAGACGTCTATGCTATGACATATAGTACCGTCCATCCTCTCCAGACCCCAATAGCTTTAAGCATGCATCTGGTATGGAATGCATGGATGAATGCTTCATCCATAGGCTCATCCGGTGCTTTCAACGCACTCCACCTCTTACAGTCTTCGCTGGCCTGGGTTGGCCTTGGTTGACGCGACATCCCAACGAGAATTATCATCCATCATTTCCCTAATAACCCTGACGAACATGCAGACAGTCCAAGCCAATGGCAATGGAACCACCCTCACCACTCCACACTCTCTGACCTCCTCCCATAATCCATGCAGAGATAAAAAACAATCACTTTTGCAAATAAGCATCGCTGGCCTGCCCGCCCATTTATGGTCCGGTCCCATGCTCTCGTCCCCTTCGAGCTCCTGGGGGTATCATCTTGCCTACCATCCCTTCATTTTTTTCGTAACATTCATCCGTCTCTTCATCCGGGCCACGACTGGGCCGCAACTGCGTACAAGTAGCGCAGCTTCAACGACCCCCTTGGCTTTCACCTCTTCGTTCCCCGGTGGCCTCAAGGTCTCATCCCTGGAATAGACGCCTGTCGTTATTAGGCATGTAAATGCCAGACTTGCCGTCGTCCTGTTCTTGGATGTTACATTTCCCTCTTCACCTTTCTCTTGCTTCCAATTCTTCCATCCATGTGCTCGTCACTGGGGCTCCATTCCTCGGGGTGAAAATCGGGGTTCCCATAGTGTGCCCGATTCCAGATACTATTCTTGAATGTGTTCGTCATCACGGTGAACGGCTCTGGGAAGTTGTTCTTGCCCTCGTTGTATTCGAGCTGAACCGGGCTGAACCGGATATGATAGCTGAGAGATGCCCGAGGGTCAGGTCCCAAGCCAGAAGTTGCGACCATCGTAGGGCTGGGCCCCATGGTCGCGTTGACTGGTGGCAGCGGCTTCGGCGGCGACGGCGGTTGAGGAGGCGCGGCAGCCGCGGCCAGTTGGAGCGGAGCCTGTCGCGCCGGGGGAAAGCTGTAGACCGTCGGTAAATTGGGACATCCAGGGACTTTGCTGAACGGGCGTGAATGGCTCGCCGGCCGAGCTTGCTGATGGAGGTGGTGGAGGCGCTAGAGGTGCCATGCCACCGGTCATCGGCGGATTGAGACCAGGAATCATAGCCAGCGCGCTAAAGTCGACCGTCGAGAATTGGCCCAGGTCAGATTGCGTACTTCGGATCTCAGTGTTGTGCGAGAACCCGGCAACTCGGTTGACCTGCATGGAGATCGGTCCTGTTGGCACCGTGACTGCCGGCCGTGGGGGCGCTCGATAAAGAATATCGTAGTGGTCCGGTCGGTAGAGCAGGTAGATGATGGGTCCAAGGCTGGCAGCATCTTGGTTATTGGCGTCTTCAGGGAATCGGTAGGTGTTGACCTCGGTGCCCATGCTTCGGTCGAGGTAAGCAATCTCGAGAACCAGTCCCGCTGGCTTCAGCAACATCTCAACCAAGCCCGTTATGCCTAGCTGTTCAATCTCACGATCCGGGAGTTCGATCTGCTGCTGGCAGAAGCCCGGGATGCCGCCCATGCTGTCCGGGACGAACGGCTCAAACATGGCAGAGTTGGCCTTGAGGTAAGTTCCAGCCAGTAAGCGCAGATAGTATATGAGGGTCGTGGAGTTGCTGCCGTTCCACCGCTCATACGCCAATAGCTCGGCCAGGGGCGGATTTGATATCATGTGTGCAGCAACGTCTCGCAACAGTTCGAACATCTCGTCGGCATAATCTTCGAAATACTCGTAGCCACCAACTGTACGGATCATCTGGTTAAAACTCCTCAGACGGGCAGCCTCGGCTTCAACAGCGCCCTGGTCCTGCGACTCGATGAGCTTCTCAAAGTACGAAAAGCCGATTGCTGCAAGGGAGAGACCAATCGTTAGCCAAAATGCGACAGATCATATCGGACCAAGTCCCGAGACAAGCATCTGTAGGCAAAAGCAACGCGCTCCCGCTGAAGAAGCCAGGGAGGGGCAAATGGTGGTGTGTTTGCCATTCCGGAACCCTGGATTGTGGTCCGATCATTGAATACGCGATCGCACATTGACTTACCTCGCCAGCCACAGTTTCCGTCTCCTTTGATGGGGCGATATTGAGAGTACGTCTGGGGGAGGGCCTACGGGGGATATGGGATCAGCATTTGGAGTCGTATTTTGTACTTGAAGAGCCCTACCAGGGTCTTTTCGACGTAAATCGGGTCGGCCTTGGCGTACTCGTTGGTGATTGCTTCGCTCGACGCCTTTTCGCCCACTAAGGGTCCCTGTCGAGAAACAATGTTAGTGATTGAGCCGAAGATGCGAGCACCAAACACCTAGCTATATCCAGGACTCACTTCTAGGTTTGGCTGGTAGTCCTTGGCAGCAGCCTGCTGGGCGTCCATGTCGTGTTGGCCTTGATCCTCCATCTTCGGAAGTGGGCTGTATTGCGGTTGGAGCTGGCGCAGCGGGAGGGAGTCTCGAGAAAGGGTTGTCGTCGAAGGCGAAAAAGGCGAGAAAGAGGACGACGAGAACGGTGACGAGGCGGTCGAGGAAGATGCGGGCTGATGGTGGTGTTGTTGTTGTTGGTGTTGGTGTTGGTGTTGCTGGTGGTGTTGCTGTTGTTGCTGGTGGTGGTGTTGCTGCTGCTGCTGATGCTGATGCTGCTGATGGAGCGGCGGTTGCGAGCCGTACAGCAGCCCACCTGGGGAACCAGCACCTCCACCTCCAGTGGACACCGGGAGAGAATAGTCCAGGTCGGTTGCTAAGCCATAGGAAGAAGCGAAGCAGGAGGAGGTGAAGGGCGTGGGTTGAGGCTGGAACATGCCTCGTGACGTTGAACCAACGGGAGCGCAAACGGGGAAGAGAGAGACAGGGACGTTATTAGGACGGGACGGGAAGACACGGAAGAAAGCTGGAACTTGGAAGTGGCCCCCGGGTTTATTTAGCAGCGTGGACCGGCCCTGGTCGTTTTTGGTCGTTTCTGGGGCGGCCGGCTGGCGGACAGCTGGCGGACGGGCTTTCAAGGTTTGTGACGGGTCCAGGGACTCGCAGGGGAGTGGTAAAACGGGTAGTGGACCGCTGTGGACACGCTGTGGACCGCTGTGGACCGTGGGTATGTTAGGGGACGGGTGGTGCACAGGGCAGGTACCGTGCCGCCGTGATCTGAGGGAGCCCGGGGCTATCCCGCTAAAAACGCGCCCCCGAAGTTGGCGGCTGGACGGGGCGACGGGGCGCTGACGGGGGGCCTGTCAATCGTCACGGCGCTATGCGCGGCGGGCACTGGGCTGGGCGGAGGGCTCCAGCTGTGGAACCCGCTGGCGTCTCGGGTGGAGGAGCGCTAAACACGCCAGAGTGTCTGAGTGAGGGTCGAGGCGGCCGGGCTAACGTCAATATCGTGGGTGGGCGAGCGGGCTTGAAGATTCCAGAGACAGTGTGTCCACTCGGATGGTTGAATGGCTGTGATGTGATGTGGACAGTGGAGCAGCTTGCTGTTGCTAAATCGCTAGACCCCGACGACGATGACGATCTCCCGCGGGCGAGCACGATGGGAGTCGATCGGCGTATGTGCGTGATTCCCGACAGGCGTGGGCAGTGGTTGTGGCGGCGGAGAAGGAAGCGTAATTGGGTGTGTCGAAGGACTCGAGGAAATGTAGCGGAGGAATAGAAGAAGGAGGAAGTAGAAGTAAGAGTGGAAGTGGAAGAAGAAAAGGGAGAAGGGGGTAAATGAAGAAGACGTGGAGGAAGAAGAGGCGAGTTAAACAGCAACGCAACCTTGGAACAGTGGAGGCCCGGCCGGGAGAGCGACACGGAGACGATGAAATTGACCCCCGGGAAGAAGCTGGAGCTACTTCAGGACTCAGGAGTAAGTGGGAAGAGGAGCTGGCTGGCTGCAGAACGGGATCTCGAGTACGTACTCGGTACTTTACCTCTTGAGTCAAGGTAATTTGTAGTAGGACTATGATACGACAAACGAAGAGTCCCAAACAGCAAGATGGGAAAGGCGTGCGAGTTCAGTCGGCAGCCCGAACACGAGACGAGGCGAGACGAACCGAGACCGAGCAAGACAAGACGGACAGGATACGGATAAGGTAGACGGGCTCAAATCAAGTTGGGCCAACGACAATCTTCAAGCGGGCGCGGGAGGCAGAATATCCATGCAACGACCTGCCAGAACCGACGACGGCGCAATCAACAATGCTTGCAGTTGGTGCAGTAGCAGTAGCAGCAGTTACAGTTGCGTCTGCATTTGCATTTGCATTTGTAGCGCGTGCCGACCAAGTCTTGCGTCTTGCGTCCGGTGCCTCGCAGGCAGAGCTCGGGATGGATGGATGTGCTTCGTCCAACCCTGGATTCTTGTCTCTGCTTTGTCGGTCCGTGTTTCTGTCTTTCGCGCTCCGACGAGGTGTAGTGGGTTGCTCGTGCGTTGAGGTCTGGTGCTTTTATGTTCTTGTCTTTGAAGGCAGGTTTTCTGATCTGATGATGGAGAATCCAACCTATTATTCTTATATCTAGACGGATGCAGTATTCGTACTAAGCAGGTAGCTGAGCTCCCGTCGCCGTTTGTGGCCGTTGGCGTCTACGTGTATCCCGCCCGGGTCGCCTCTCGGATCCTTTCCTTTCCTTCCCTTGCCCTTCCCGTCCGATTGCTGAGGCGCTGTCCACTTTTATTGGCGATTCAAACACCCTTGTGCGATTTTGGTCTCTGGTGCTGTTCGACGAAGCCAGCAGGGGGTTTGAGTCTTTTCTCCTGAAGCACGGTTGTCTGGGCTTGGGGAGTGGGAAGTGGGAGCGGATGTAAAGGTGGATTTGGTGGATGTGAGAGCGAGGTGGCACGGATGGATCATGGAGAGGGGAGATTTGACGAGATATGAGATGGACGTGAGATGGGAGGACTGAGGGATGGGGATACTATCATGGGGACAGCATGGTGATGATCTCTGTCAGTCGTCTGATTCCCCTTCTGTAGTCTCTTCTACTCTGACCTCTTCTAGGGCTGATAGGTGGTGCTCACCATTAGATATGGCCTCCATCCGTCTAGACTTCCAGTGGTCATCTATGAATACATGGATGTAAGGTGATGCGATATGGATGTCTCCTGACTACATGTAGAGTCTCCAGTCCTCCACCCTCAGTGCACACACATACTTGCCCCCGTTGAGACGATGACGGAGGACCACCTCCAGAACCTCGCTCGAACGTCGCTGCAAGCCATTGATTATCATCCATGGATGCCCCCAATTGCCTGATTGGCAGCCGGCCGAAGCTGGATCCCCGGATGCTGGTTAAGCCTGGTGGCACCACCCTCCCATAGTCCATGTAACATGGCCCCGTCGTGCAAGCCCGTGACCAATACCACCCGCCGTAGGCACGGATTAGCTCGGCGATCTGGGTGCAGGGCTCGCGCCGCAGGGGGGAGGGCCTGTGGACCGTGGACGGGAGGTGTGGATGATGGTTGTGAGTCGTGGGTTAGGGGAGGGGAGTGTGAAGGAAGAAGGGCCAAAAAGGGGGGGAGGGGGGCCAGCATGGTAATGAGATCTGGAGGCGTTGATGGTTGTGTGAGCCTGCGAGAAGGATGCATCATGGCTGGCGGTGCGTAACAGCAACGATGAAGATTGAATCATAACCGTGGTGTTTTGAAGACGCCCCTTAATACTAGCATTCGACTGCGAAACCAAATCACTAGCAAATCTCCCAAAACAAAAACCCCCATGACTTACTAGCTGTATGGACCTAATTCGGCCCACGCCACGGGAGCGAGCAGAGCAGCGGCTTTCATATCCATGGTGGTGAGACGGCCAGCGGCCCGAGCAAACAAAGCACTCCACCAAGCCCCCAAGGTCAGCTCACCAAGATCCCCCAGCCAACAATTATCGCTTTCGACGATTCCATATCTGGCATCAAATGTCTTCGTCTCCCGCAATGACTTCCTATATACTATTAGATGCTCAGCATCTTCTCCGGGGCGTGTTCGATTCCCGCGGTTGCGAAACTGCGCAACGTGGAAAAGGCGGGTCTTTTCATGGCCGGGGACGGGTATGTCATCGCGGCAGCTTATACGGGGAAATCACATTCTGGAGATGAGGCCGAGACCGATGCCGATGCCGATACGATGGATAGAGTCCGACATTTGATCTACATGTACTGTAGCTAATACATTGACACCTGCTGTAGACAGACTAGTATGAATACTCCTTTAATTCGTTGACCGCACCAAAGAGATGCTCTCCAATCCTCTACATGTAATTGTTCCGACTTGAGAGGACCCCCGTAATATTCCCCATTGCCATTTGATCCTTGCCCATCTCCATATGCATCGTCTCCCCATTTCTTCACCTCTCTATCACAACTCACATCTTCCCCCCATCTCCTCCCCTCCTCCATCGGGTACATGTATCGCCGCCTCCATCTCCATCTTCATCGTCGTCGTCGTCGTCGTCGTCACATGTCTAGATGAATGTCTGGATATCTCTCCCTCACCTCGCACCTGTGCAGCCGCGCACAACTCCCACCCTCCACATCGTAAGTTGCCAACCTTGCACCACATCTCGCACAAGTCTTCGTACCATATCCCTCTTGTACAACTGTTCCACGGGCGGCCAAAAAATCCAGCCCAAATAGGAAACCCCAAATGACATTTCAACGGTCATTGTACGCCCATCCATCCATCCATGACATTCTCACTAAGGTACCAACGCCAACGTCTTCTTCCTCTTCTTCAGCCCACACACACACTCTCTCCGTCTGCCGCCAAAAGCAAACCGGGCTCCTCCCTTTCAGCCCTCCCCTCCAACAACCTTAACTCAACACCTCGCGCCCAAGGAATCCACACGCCCGTCCCAAAAGATCTCCATCTGCTGCAGCCATGGCTCCCCCTCCCAAGACAAAAAAAAGTGCACCTCGCCATTGGCCCGCGCGCCCCCGTTTCTGCATCGGCGGGAAATCTGCAACGGCCGCCGGGAAGGGCACAAACTGCTGCACGAGCATGGGCACGACCAGGCTCGGACGGTGGACGGCTATTCGTAGAGCACATGGAAGTAAGGGGAGAGGAGACAGGCAGACAAACTTGAGCCGCAGGCGCGCGTGGCTTGACCACCAACCTGTGTATGTACTACATTACCTACTACTTACTTACATGACCTACCTGTTCGTACATATGAGGCAAGCCAATGTACCTATATGTAAGCATTCTTAGGTAGACGTGAAGTTTGTCTGTGGCGGTCTTCTTTCTTCAGCTCCCCGCCAGCTTCCCACCGAGATCGCCAGCCCATATCGTTCTGGAGTCAGCCCTTCCTCCACGGAGCTGCAAAGACTGGCTCAATGAGTAGTAACTAAACCATATCCTCGTAGGTACATTAGTAAACCTTGTTACGGGCAGATGAGAAAGTTGATCTGTCATTACCTTCCCGTAAGCCTTGACGTCTCGATTCGCAGCCTCACGGCCTCCTTCAATGCGGCCCTCGAAATCTAGGAATCAACCCCCCCTCGCCGTGTATCGCCATGCTGTGTTCCCCCAAAAAGACATCCCAACGCCTTCTTGTGCCCCTATATCGGCCTTGCTTGCGGGACGAGCAGGATTTCTGTCATATTTCTGCGTCTCGTATTCTCTTCTCGCGCAGCTATCATATGTACGAAAAAGAATACATGTATGTTCTTCTCTTCCTCGCGGACCTACCTCACCGGCTTCCCAACACTCGTCCGCCTTCTCGGACCCCCCGTCCCAAGCCCCTGCGGTTTGTCTTATACCGCCCGGCCCGCTTGCAAACTTCTCCACGTCCTTGCCTCTTATCTCCTTTCCTTCAGCCGGGAGCCCTCTTCTCTCCCCTTTTTCGGCTGGGAACGCTTCCGGGACCTGGAGCCGGAGCAGGAGAAGAGAGAAGAGAGCTGAACTACATCTCGGAGCAAGACGCCGGGCCAATTGTCACAGAGCTATTTGCCGTTCCTGTGGCCCCTTTGATCAAACAGACCCGGCGGCTTTCTGCATCGCCGACGTCAAGGGCATGTCCGGTTGCCCATATCGAGATTCGCTGGCATTCTCGCAGCACATGATGCGGGCCTTCGCACCCTGGCCCCATCGTCCACGATGGCTATCTCGTGTGGAACGTGACATACATGCTGTGGCAGAGATATTCGCCTTGCGTGTCAAGGGCTCTGTGAGTCCCCTGGTCGTCTGGCACCTGTGGTGGATGTGTTCGTGTCACCACTTTGTAACACCCCAATTCCAACGCTCAGATACAGGACAAGCCGTGAGGAAACATAACGGCTTCCCCAGAGCTCTCTCTTCATAGAGAATGTCAGCTCAAGCCATTGATTTGTGACCGGCGTGAAACTGCATGTGCCAGTGTCATCTTTCCCCCCCACTACATCACCAACACCAACCTCCCGGACCACAATGGATCCCACTCACACAAGGGGGAAAACTCGCAGATGGTCTCCATGCCGGCTTGTACTATTCTGTGTCACCGGGCCTCCTCCCAGCCCCCCTTCACGTCATGGGTCTCCTAGTCTGTACGACCGTCTGCTCCCGTACGGCGGCTTGGCTCCGCGGTGATATATCGCAAGTCAATTTGTTGCACGACTTCGGTTTGTAAGGCTCGCCCCCCCGGCAGACGGCTTACGACGGGATTCAGTTGATGGACTGTAATCAGAGAGTTGGACATCTTTCACAGCCGACGGCTTAGCACGGGTTTCCTATGTAAAACTTTGACGACGTTGCTGGGTGGGCAAATGTCGAGTGAGACTGTTGAGCCGTGTTTCGGTGAACAAGCAGCAACACCACGGCTAGCGCGGGAGGCGATGACGGATGCCATCAGGCCAGATAGATTCCTTGGTCCAGATATAGAACAAACCCACCCATCCATCTCGCAACCGACATGTCTTTGGCTACGCGGCCCCTCTCATCTGGACACTCAGCAGCAGCATCCGTCATTATCCGTTTCATTCATAACTGTAGCTATGCTGCTATCCTACGATAGCCCTGGCTGAGACCGCGGCGCCATCGCCGTTGTGCCACCCAACATCCCGTCACTAGGTCCCAACGTGGATACACATGCGTCGGCCACGCCAGATCCTGCCACTTGCTCCGCCGATCCCAAGCCGTCCCACATGTCGGTGGCTTTCTCGACGGAAGAATCCAGGGTGGAGAGGATAATTATTCTTACAGACGAAAGGTTCATAGACACTTCCTAGCTTCGAGTGACTTGGTGCGAGATCAAGCCGGACCGTTCACGGCCACAACGAAGCGTTCCCCTTGCCCCTTTTTCCTCTCTGTGGCCCTCGGGCGAGCATCTTTCCCGTTGGCACATTCAGAATCTGATCTTCGGCCGAGCCGTGCTCGATGTGGCGGAACCCATCGCCATCCCTGAACACGGTAGCGAAGAGATCCGAGATTGACTCCGTCAGTCCCTGAAGCGCCTGAACACGGTCCAGGTCAGCATCGGACGTGATTTCGAGTAGCCCCTCTTGCTGGTTCACTCTTCCGTTGATCTTTCCGTCAATTATGAGGAAGCCGAGGATATCCTGCACCTCGGGCTCGGTTATCTTGAGTTGTTTTGCAATCCACGCCAGCTTCATACGGGTGTATGGTGCAATTAACTTGACCACGCCCTTGGTTCGCATGTTGCGAGTGACTTCGTCAATGTTTTCGGCGATGAAAGAGTCGTCTAGGATATCTTGGTTGTTTTGCAGCACCTTTTCGTACGTATGAACATCGTCTCGCTGGTAGGCATCCACCAAGTCCGTCATGGCCGATATTCGGGGGTCCGTCTTGTAAGGCTTTGTCTCCTGTGAGTCAAAGGGGTTAATGTCGGACTTCATCAACATAGTAGTCAGAAGCAAGTATTTGAGCACTTGGATGCGTTGTAGCGATCCCGCCTCGTCGTAGTTACGAAAAGATTCGAAAAAGTCGCTTTGAGCCTCCTTCCAGTTTTCTTCGCTCATGTGCATCTTGCCGCCGCACTCCCGAATGATGCCCATGATCCTCGGATGGGGCACCGCCGATTTGACCTTTAGGGCTCGTTGATACAACGCCTTCAGCTGCTTGTTGTTTCTCGTCTCGGCGAACATCTGAATCTCCAGGGCGTAGATCTCGAGAGAATATGTGCCTTTACTTGGATCGTCTGTTCCGTCCTCCCGTTGACAGGCTTTGTGCAACTCCCTAAGCTTCTTTGAAACTGCGGCGTACTCTTTCCGGTCAAGCAGCAATTTGGCCAGCTTGATATTTGTCTTGAGCCATAACCGCTCGTTGTTGGTGCTCTGGAAACTCTGAAGGGTGAGAGAGTAGAACTGCTCCATGCACGTCACTGCTTTGGGGCCATCGGCGCCCTTCTCGATGAAGTCGAGCATATTGTTAATAGACTTTTCGGAATAGTTGCGGGTGACAGCGGACTTGACGTATGTGAGGAGCTCAGCGTAATGCTCGGTGGCCTGGAAGAGTCAGCATTTAGACCTCCAAGTAAAGAAAACTGCTGGGTACCTTTTCGTACTGCCCCAGCCTGAATTCCAGCTTGATAGCCTGCTTCAATCCTTTGAACCCCCATTCTCCCTTGTCCTGCTCCAGCGGCGGTATGCCCAGGAACTCGGCGACGGCATCCTCGGGGTCTGAAAGCTTCAGTTGCTTGGCGTTATAATATTTGTTTTCAATGTCGACATCACCGGAGTCCTCGTCGTCGTCTTCTTCATATTCGAAGTCGTACCTGCGAACCGTTAACGGCCGTTCGTGCGGCTCAATGGGAGACTTACTGCTCCTCGTCCGACTCCTGCATGAAATCTTCGTCGTCCGACATAGCGGCAGCGGTATTTGTGTGTCAGTCGTAATGGTATGTGATAATCATGAGGGGTAAAAGGTCGAGTCGGCGGCTATCGTGGGTTTGAGGGCGTGGGCTCGAGGTTTGAGGTTGCGACGGCGATGTTGATGATGATGGAGCTGTGGTGGAGAAGGCGGCGGCGGGGTGAGTGGAGTTTCAATGCAGATGCCGTCTTGCTTATCGATAAGGTATTTCACGTGTTTGCGAAACTGACCAAATCCATTCAGGCCCTTGCCAACTGTCAATCATCCTCGTTCATTCCCATTGAAACTTAACCCAAATGAACTATTTCACGGGGGAATGAAATGAAAACCTTGATATACAGCTTCTCAATCTCGCTGACTCTCGAGTGGAAATAGCGCCAAGCACCGAGAAATTCACCTGGCACGATCGAATTTACACCTCATCTCATCTCGTTCAAGGCTTCCTCAACTTCCAGGCGACGCGCCGCGATTGAGGCATGCTGCTCAAGGCATATAAACAGTTACACAATACGTTGAGACAATTTACTTTGTATTTAAAAACAACCGACTTGCACAATGTCAAACTCCTCTAGAGCAACACTGGCTTGCCGAGCTGAGTCGTCTTATCAACACTGCAAACCCGCTTACACGAAGTCGCACTCGACAGCCCATACAAGATCTCAACCCACTGGATATTCTGATAAGCCATACCCTTCTTCGCCATGACGCCCGTCCACACGCCGCCATCGCTCCAGGCATTAAAGGTCAGCGACGCCGGGTCCTTGGGCACCTGGAACGAGATGGCAGCCGTCTGCTTGCCGTCGACGCTCCATACCGTCTGCTTGGGCGTCCAGTCCATGCGGTGCGCGGCCCAGCTGTTCCACTTCTTGCCGTTGGGCATCTTGCCGGCGACGGTGGCCTCGGGAATCTCGCCGCCCTCGTCTGTGTAGGACGGCTGGTTTGTATAGTGCACCGTGTCGAAGGCGTTCTCTCGCGTTAGGAACTCGATGTCCGCCTCCTGAACGTCCGCAAGCTTCTCGGCGCCACGGTACGTGAACATGGACGTGCAAGCCCCTGCCGAGCCTCTGGAGCGAGCAAAGTACCGCATGGAAGCGTACTGGTACGTGTTCACAGACTCGATCTCAGCCGCCGACTGGAAACCGAGGCTGTGGCGGACCGTCCGCATCGTCATGAAGGTGTCGCTGGCGGGCTTGGAGTCCGCGTTGTGCTCGATGTAGACGTTGTTCTTGGAGTTGATCATAACGTAGGGCTTGGTCTGGTTGTTGTCCCAGTTCTGCACGCCCCAGGTCTGCCCGAACTGGTTGTCCCAGTTGAAGTACGTGCTAGAAAAGTCGGCCTTGCGATTGGACTCGACAGTGGCCAGCGGCCCAGGCACTTTGGCGTACTTGGAGAGCGAGCGGAAATCCCAGAACATGTGGCTCTTGTAGTAAGTCGGCTTGGTGCCATTGGTGAGGTAGCAGTCGCACTGCGAGTCGTCGACGACCTTGGCCGAGGAAGCGATCTGCGCCACCGCGAGCAGGCCGACGAAGAGGGTTGAGGTATACATGCTGAATGTAACTCAAAGAGACGAAGGGGAGGTGTGAGATCGCTTGGCTTGAGATCTTTAAGAAAAGAGCCGGGTCGACGGGCTTATAAGTTATATGGCTCAAACAGGGCTGAGTTATAGACAGGGGGTCACCTCTTCGACGCTACATGACTGCAATGGCTAACAAGTCCGAGCATAGCGCCAGTCTTGGCTCTGAAGTTTTAGTCACGATCGGGCTCTTCCATCTCGGCCCGTACTAGCCAGCCGCCGTGGCTATGGAGCAACGACCGCCACAAGGAGTCGAGATTAGAGCAGGATAGGCCAGGTCGGTCTGCCAAAAGATGCGGGAAAAGGCTGTTCTGGGATAGATCGCGTTCATGGAAAGCTTAAAAAAAGCAGCTGAGAATCATCAGCAAGAAACAAGGTCCGAGACGGCCCCCTGTCTAGTGGGAGAACGTGGCTCCTCGGCCATGAATATTGGACTCCACAGCCACGGCGTTTCGGTGGGATCGAAAGCTTGTGAAGGCGAGGGACGCGGGAACAAGATGGAGATTTGAAGTTTAATGGTGCTCGACTGAGGCTGCTTCTCGTGAAAGCGATTCCAATCTGGCACGATACTATGAGAGCTTTCTACGGCAGTCGATTGATAAAACTCATGAAATGAAGCTGTCGGATCACATACCGCGGCTGAAGCTAGCATATTTCCTAGTCGACTTCGACGCAAGGCCCAGACCTCCGGTTTCTAGAGCAGAACGGGCCGTCGTGATGGGTCGAGCGCCCCTGTCATCAAAGCCTCACTAAGCCCTTGTATAAGCACTAATAAGGAAATTCGGTTAACTGTTCTCCGAATTTGTCTTCGGTCATGAACTGGACAGCAGAATGCATCCGATAAGTGCTTCTACCAAGATCAACAAAAAAAAAAATAGAAGCCATGTGCCCTCAGCGAGGTGGGTTAGGATACTTAGCTCAACCATCAAGGAACTAGTCGGCTGTCAGGCGCTGTCAGGAGGTTCTAGAACGACAACGGGGCTAAGAAAAAGCGGCGTACTAGGTAGTTACGTTTGAAAGCAAATGTGTAAGCACCTCGATTTAGAACGTCGCATTAACGAAGGATCAGACCCCAAAGTCCCCACCTCGACCCCCCCTTGGGTCGTTCCTCCCCAAGGGGGGGCCATTGAGTAGCAAATGTTACATTGATTCGCAAAATCTAGGTACTTCTATTAGTGTGGGCTTTAATAGGGAATAGAAGTAGATTTATTCCTTGCATTATATAGCTTAGTTAGATAAGTACTGTCTTTATGTAATATTAATAGACTCTATGCAACTAAAAGATATATTCAATTAAACAGAGTCACTTATTTTTAGATAGAAAAGCCTAACTAAACTAGGTATTTTTCTTCTTTTTTTGCGAATCAAAGCAACATTTGCTACTCAATGACCCCCCCTTGGGGAGGAACGACCCAAGGGGGGTCGAGGTGGAGACCCCCTTAGTAGAGAGTCGTCTCTACTACCAAGTAAGGCTGATTCCACTCCTATTTCAAGAACAAGCGTCTTTCAGCGGTGCATAAGTTGATGTGTTTTTGAGTATGATGGTTCCGTTAAGTTTAACTGTCTAGCGACGCCTTGGAGCTTATCCATAACGTGATCTCATTCACATGGGGCGACAACAGGAAGGACAACAGGAAGCCTCGAGATGACCCGGAGGCCGGTGCGGGGCCGGGTCCTCCGGAACTGGCCGATCGGAGACCGGGCCCGGCGTTCTCGGGGTAATAAGCATAAAGGAAGGGCCTCCAATCCCGACTCGCCAGTGAATAGGACCGGCGCGGGAACGGTAGCGGCTTTAATTTGATCGTTGTGACAACGCGACAATAGGAAACCGAAAACGGTGAATCAAAGGTGTTGTCTGTTTTTAAAGGGACGTAGATAAGTCTACAGTACACGCAATCACTTCACCTAATCACGTAAATGTCATAGTGACTCCTCCCACTTGCCTAATCGAAGTCCACGTTTTTGTAACGACGCGGCCTTTGTTTATGGAACTGATTGTCGTTGCATAGGTATTTACTTAGTCGATGCAACGTGCCACGCAGCCAACACAGTCTTCCTCCTCGTCATCGCCGTCGCGTCAACCAAGACGTTCATTCTACCACCAAGACCCCGCGAATACCAGTACGCAATTGAATGAGACTTTGCATTAGCCAATAGTTCCTGGTATGAATTTTACTCATTCGGTTTTATCTCCCCTCCACCTTTCACCGCTTTAGCAGCACCTCATCGCAAAAGGTCCCGCCGTCGTCAGCAGCCCTACGTGCCCACGATTGCGTGTCCTGCTTCTTTGAGCAAGTGGATGTTGGCGCGCCCAATGGTACGCGGGATGATCTTTTGTCAATCCTCGGGTTGACAGGGATTGTTGGCGCTTTGGCTTGTGGGGAGATGGATAACGGTTGTTGCTTGTTCCCTGTTTCATCCCAATGTCGCTTACCTACCTAGACATCACAAGCAATTCGTGGCTTCGCTGTGAACCGTACATGTATATCAACGTCTGTTCCATGCTTCAAGCTTGGCCTTCCCACTCTCTCGGTTCGTGCACAAAGCTTCACAGTCCTCGGAATTGCGCCACTCGTTGATCTCATGAGGACCCGTCCTCCCTCGGCCAAACCCCATACCCACCATGACGAGCCTTGGCGGCCATCGTCAAGACCCGCCCACCGAGGCCGAAGTCGAGAGCGATGCATCCAGCGATAGCCTCATCGCCCAGTCCGAAGAGTCTGAGGATAGCCCTCTCCTTGCGGACGACTTGCCCAGCCATAATGCGCCCTCAAAATCCTTTCGGCGGCGCGTGCTGCTCATGTGCGTCCTCGCGCTCTTCATCGTCGAGATCAGCCTATTCGTCATGGAAGCGCCTCTGCAGAAGATAATGGAGGACATCATCTGTCGCAACTACTATCCAGACCATATCCTTCGGGAGCCCCGGATACAGGACTCGCGCTGCAAGAACACGGATGTGCAAAAGACGCTCGCGATGGTGCGCGGTTGGAGCCTCGCGGTTGACATGGCTGCGCGTGAGTTAGCCACGATTGATGTTGAAAAGACACACTGAAACTGATAGAGACTAGCTATGCTTGCGCAGTTTCCCTTTGGCATCATCGCCGACAAGTATGGGCGTCGCCCTGTGCTGCTTCTGTCACTATTTGGCCTTCTTCTTCGAACCATCTGGATCATGGTCGTTCGTAAGTGTTTTCTCTCCTCGTATCCCTTACTAGCAAGTTCCTGCTTCTCACCTCTCATCCAGTTCTCTTCCCAAACACCTTCTCCATCTGGGCAACCCTCCCAGCCAGTCTCTTCTTCCTCATCGGCGGAGGCGTACCCATGGCCGGAGCCATGATCTGGACCATCGTGGCCGACGTCATTCCAGTAGCTGAGCGAACATCTATGTTCTACAAGATCAACGCCGCATCGCTCACCTTCAACGTCATCGTCAACCCCATTTCGGCACTCTTGATGAAGCACGACCCCTGGATAGCTGTGTGGTTAGGCCTGGGTTTGCTCATCATCGGCACCTTTTCTCCGATCTTGATCCCCGAGACGTTGACGCTTCAGCAGAAGGTGGATGCGAGACATCGGCATGAGCAGGCGGCTCATGGAGTAGGGACTGTCCTACATGGCGCCGATGAGCCGGTGGTCGTTGATATGTCAAAGCATGCGATCATCAAACAGGCTTGGTTCACCGTTCGAAATGACATTGGCCATGTACGCCGCTTCATTTTCGCGTCCAAGACCGTCATGGTGCTCATTTTATGTTTTGGCGCCTTCTCACCAATCCGCATGTCCTACACATATATCCTTCTTCAGTACTTGAGCAAGCGATTTGACTGGGATTGGTCCAAGGTTTGTATACCCCTGACATACATAGTCTTATAGTTTCTTACACTAACTTTTGAATCAAGGCAACCTATGTTTCCACCATAGGAATTCTCTTTAATATTCTCGGTCTCCTCGTCTTCCTGCCCATCATCTCAGCCGTCATCAGCAAACGCTACAAGCTCAGCACCAAACAACGTGACCTGGTCTTAACTCGCGCCTCCATCTTAGTCGCCGCAGCGGGGAGTCTGCTCATGGCGTTTGCCGCAGTTCCATGGCTGTTTTTCGTGTCACTCATCATCGCGAATCTCGGCAACGGCTTTGTCCCGCTGTGCCGCGCGTTGCTGAACGCGGTGGTTGAGCCGCATACGATCGCGACACTGAACACCACCATCTCACTTGTCGAGATGCTGGCTGGCCTGGTGAGCGGGCCGGCAATGGGATGGTTGCTGAGTCGTGGCATGGAGATGGGGGGTGCGTGGCATGGTCTGCCGTTCTTGGTGACTACGGGGCTGGGGATATGTATTTCGATAGGAGTCTTTTCTGTTACTATTCCTAGGGGAGTTGCTCAGGCTCATGGAAACTAGTAGAAGGTCTGACACATAGTATTTTGTTAGAAACAAGGTCGTCTCCCACGGTTGTTCACGCTCCCAACAACCCCAAACTCGACGCATTGCTGTTGGCTTTGTGATGGAGAAGCGAATATTGAAGAGCTCCTGCTCCTGCTTCGATTAGACCAAACAGTGACCAAGACGATCAATCTCTAGCTTAAAAGGCAGACGGGATTCCTTCAATTGCCGACATAACTGGCATCAATGCTGCGATTATTGATAAATGTTTCCTCGAAGAATTGGAGATAGCGTGCTCATAGCCTCAGGCAATCAATCAGTCGCCCTGACGTAGGCGGGGAAGATACAGTTGCCCCTCCTCCCGACCTCGGCCGAGTCCCAAAGCAGCTCTCTCCCTTCACGGCAGATCTCTCTATCAACTCCATCACCAACGCGAAAATGTCCATATCCAATGCCAAGGTGCTTTCGACCGGGCCATTGGTACGTATTTCCCTTTCTGCGCAACTCTCACTATCCGTCCCCCCGCTCACGCCCAACCGCAGCCCGAGGAAGAAGCCCGCTGGACCAAGCTCGTCAAGTAAAACGCCCTCGCATCTCCAGCTCCTCCTGTCGCGCAGCTACTCATTGCGCTTCTAGGACAACCTACGCAGACCCCAAAGGCGTGACCCGCACGTGGGAACATGCGGAGCGCCGCACGCGACCCAAGGACGCCGACATCGACGGCGTGGGCATCCTCGCTATCCTCGACAAGCCCGCCGGCAAGGAGATCCTCTTGCAGAAGCAGTACCGGCCGCCTCTCGACAAGATCGTCATCGAGGTACCGGCGGGACTTATCGACGAGGGTGAGACAGCCGAGCAGGCGGCGGTACGCGAGCTGAAGGAGGAGACGGGCTACGTCGGCGTCGTGACAGAGTCGTCGCCCATCATGTACAACGACCCGGGCTTCTGCAACACGAACCTGCGAATGGTCCACGTCACCGTCGACATGAACCTGCCCGAGAACAAGAACCCCATAACAGAGCTGGAGGAGAATGAGTTCATCGAGGTCTTCACCGTGCCTGTGGCCAAGCTGTGGGACGAGCTGAAGAAGTTTGAGGCCGAGGGCTGTGCTATCGATGCGCGCGTGGGGACGTTTGCGGAGGGGATCTTGATAGCCCAGAGAATGAAGCTGTAGTGCCCTTCAAGGATCGCCGAAACATACAAGAAAATAGAGGCCGACCCGTTCAGAGTTTCTTCTCCTGGCGGAGGCCTTCCCAGAGTGCTAGCGCGGAGAGACACTTTGCGTCGCGCGCGCCCACCTTCCATGCATCCTTCATCAGAACCACCTTCAAGGTGATGCGCTCTCCATGCGCCCTGAGACCCGTAAGGCGCCCGTGCCATTCCTTCAGCTGCTCTCGGGGAATGCGTCGCTCCATGCTGAAGATGGTGATGTACTCGTCGCACCCTCCTGCACTGGGAAACATAGCCGTCGCGAGCCCCTCGCTGCCATCCTCCTCCTCAAGCGCAGCAATATCATTCAAACAAGTCAGCTCATTCTCATTGATGGTGATGCCCAGCTCCTCCTTGATCTCCTGCGCAGCCGCACCTTTGAAACTACCCGCATCGTCGACCATGCCCGCCGGAAGCTCCACGAAGCCCAGACTTCCGGCTGCGATGCGTGGCTGCACGGTAAAGACGACGTAGCGCTCATCGGAGCCTGGTGCCGCGTCTTCGGGGATGAGCATGACGAGCATGGCAACGCTGGGGCCACGTAGGAAGACGGCGGCCGGGAGCGTTTCGCCGGCTGAGTTGGAAACAGAGGCATTGAGCTTGACGAAGCCGAGACGCTTGCCGCCGAAGAGGTCGAAGGATTGCACCGTGATTGCGCGGAGGGCGTAAGGGTCTGGGTGGAAGGGATGGGATGGGTTGGTTTGGAGAGCGAGGGAGGAGGTTAGGGTGGCGATCCAATCCTGCGGGGCGTTAGTCCTTCATCCTACGGGGTAATTTGGAGCAATAGACATTCTTACATTGAAAGGCCGGAAGGTCTTGAGCTGGGCCTGAGATAGTCCCTCTGGGAGGTTCAACGGGATGTTGTGAGAGGAGAGCGTGTTGGTGGACATTGCGTGGGTGAGGATACGCTGTGAGACTAGCGAACGTGTACGAAGGGGCGTCGGGGCGATGATTGGGAGAAGATTGATTGAGATCCTTGGGATTGAGAAAGTATCTCTCATCAATTTCATCATGTATACGATGTTGTAGGCGTCGTCGTGGACATGTTATATAAGTGTGGCGATGCTGTTGTCGGAGGGAGAGTTTAGCCTATCGTTTAGGCAGCGGAAGTTTAGTATGGCATTAAGGCGGCATAGCCACCATGGGCTTTATGTTGGGCAACCTGAAGGAGAACCTTCATGTATAGATCGATACGTCAATTAACGCAAGTGACCTCATTAAAAGACCAAATACGTGCCAGATGTTATCTTAAGAGGTATTGTTTATAACTATAAAAAAGCGGACGACGACTATCTGCAATGGAAAGTGTATTTTTGAGAGCTGGAAGTTTGGCTCCAGTTTCGCCGTAGTCACTTATCAATCACTACTGTCATCGACATCAACTATAGCACAGCACAATATTCAACAGCCGCAAACTAAGATTAGCGTTCAAAGCTTCTAATCTTCATGTGACAACCTTTCTACTAAGTCTTAGTCTCTTACACATAACACATATATGGTCTGTTAAGTTTTCCTTCCTCTCAGCCAAGGATCCTCGAGAAGCTCCCTCGCCGTAGCCCTTTCTTCGGGGATCCAAGTTAACGCTTTGCGCAGGAATTTCAGAAACCCAGAGCTGTCTTCTAATCGAGTCTCGAGTGCTTCAAGGGTCCTATCAGTTGGTATTGGAGCAAGTTCCAGCCACTTGCCTAACATGATGTTAGCTTCTGTTGGGGGAGAGGGGTTTGCATCGCCGCGTACCCTTCTCATCCCAAAAGTCACTTGCTCTCTCCTTGTTCCGTGCCAGAAACTCAGACGGTGGAGGTCCTAGTGCTGCAATCAATTGTGCTAAGTGCGCAGCATCGTAGAGGTCTCCATCGTCATCTCGCGCCGTGAAGAGTCGTTTTGGTCCAAGTAGATCCCAAGCCTAGGTGACGAGTTAGAGAGACGTACTCATAAATAGGGCCAGAAAGGCTTACAGTAAGTGCAACACTCCAGACGTCAACGGAGTAGCTCCATCCAATGTAAAGTAGAGTCTCTGGCGCGCGATACTCCAACGGCATGATATCACCTGCGTGCGGCCCTGGGCCGATTCGGGCCTCCCCAAAATCTGAAAGTAGCATCGGACCTGGTTTGGGACGCGTGAGCCGTGAGAGAAAGATCGTACGTTGTGGTGATACGGGTTTACGTGTTACCGGCGACGTAAGCTCTTTGTCTTCTAATCTGCGAAGAAGGTCGTTGTCATCTAGACCAAGAAGGAGATTACCCGGGTGCACATCTGTCCGAGTCAGTCGTATGTTTCATATTTAATCCCACGCAGGACATTACTTACCTGTGTGCAGAACCTCAGCTTCGGTATGGAGAAAATCGAGCGCGCCGAGAAGTTCGATGATGGCTCCTCTAACAAATTCCTCCTTAAACCCGCCAGTCTTGATGAACACCGTCTTGAAGTCTCGCAAGCTCATCTGGGCTGGCTGCAACACCAATACCATGTGCTTGCCATCTGGTCCAGTGACTTCAAAAGTGTCAAGAAGACGTCTGAGTTTATGAGACCCCACATGTGAGCTGGCCCTGATCTTAGGACCGAGATGTTCGTACACGGGAATTTCGCGGTGAAAAAGCGATGTGTACACGTAGATCTTCAAAGCTACATATTGATGCTCACTGATACGGGAGGCTGTCAGCGTGGGAGTTTGGAGCAATTGGAGATGTTGAAGGCTTACCGTAGATCTCGAGCAAGCCAAATAGTCGATGAGCTGCCGAAGCCCAGCTTCGCAACCACCTGGTATCGGTCCTGGAATACCTCGCCCAGATGAACGGGGTAGAACCTCTCCACGCGATAATCGGGCAGTTCCTCCTCTTCCACCGGGATGTTTCTGTCGATAACGTCGAAACCAGAAGTTGGGAGCTTTCGCGCTACCTCTGGGAGCTTTGCGGGAGGCCTCTGCCAGGGAAGCCGCCATGTTTTAAATCTCCTATATGTGACAAGACTCACCGAAGGATACGAGACTTCCGGAGCCGAAATTACCAGTAGCAAGCGCATCGGGACGAATCTTGAGGTGTTGTTTAATGAGCATCGCATGGCGCAAGGAGAAGCCATTGTCTCCCTCGTAGATATCGAGGATGCTCCTGTTTATGCAAGGTGGATAGGTTGTTGGTAGAAGAGGATCAGAACATTTTGGTCTGGGCATCTTGCGAATATAGAGTATAAAGCTACCTGATAACAGGCTTCTCAGGGTAACTTGGTTATCACAGGGTATGTTCGCTGTGACTTGATGAAATTTAATATCCATCCAGGAATCCCCGTGGCTGGACGTGAGATGCAAGTTTTGTGGTTGAGACTTGAGAGTCCGCGCCCCGTCTCCAGCTGTGTAACATGGGTTGTTATAGTGCCCGCCAGATGCTTCGGCGCCATGAGCGCTGTAGGCCCCCGGTCGAGATTGACAACGCAGCTGCTTGCGCCCAGAAACTCTACGGCTTTGTCAATATTAGGTAGTACTAAACAGTAATTATCACAAATCTAGAAGCAAAACGCGTCGGCGATCAGAAAATTTAGCAGCGAGATCTTCTCCACGTTCGTGAAGTTTGTGGCGAGATAGGACCGGCCGACAGTGAGAACTTCCTTCTCCCCCCCCCCGGTAGCGGTGTCTAAAGCATCACAGGACGATACTTCTTTCACTCGGCGTTGTGGATGTAAGGAAGCGAATGACAACAGCTGGACTTCAGTGATAAGGAACTTCACCGATAACTGTTTAACACTCTGCTTACTGGTAGTCTGCATGGAAATGGAGTCCTGTACTAACCTTCCTTATCAGGATCAGTACGTATTCGCACATCGTTACTTACACCCCAAATAAAACCCGCTGACATCTGACCTTGGTATTATCGTTTTGGCTTGCTTTCTGGATCTTGGGTGTTGAGTAGATAGTATCTGTTTTAGAACCTGCATTTTGGTTTGCTTCATTGCTGTCCGGGTAAATATAGCCCGCCCCAATCTCATGGCCCTAGGTGTTTCGGTCGTTCACGTTGGTCAGTATCCAAATTTATATGCATCTCATAAATCACCATTTCGGCCCCTCGTACCTTCGCGGTTTTCATTCAGGTTCTCTGAAGTGGGCGCGAAAATTATCCTCCTGGTGAAACATCCAAGTAAGGTAACTCTGAGCAACATTGTCACATGGGCTCGAGTCGCCGTCGAGAATTCATACCCCAGATGCCAAACCTAGACCTCGTAGTACCTGTTATTACACAATGGAATATTGAAAAAGTGATAATGGTGCATTGCCCGCCAATTTCCTATCCATCCCAGGCACGTGTACATATGCTCCCCAAACCCAAGATCGAAAACCCCATCATACCGCCCAGTAAACATCAATCGTGGCCTTTTCGATATGATTGATCCAAGCCGGATACCTCACCTTCGCCCACAACGTAACAACGTCTCCCATCTTCATATCCCTCACCAGCGCTCCATCACCCGTTTGCAGACCCCTACCCAGCGCTCCGAGCTCCTTTTCCTCATCTGATTCCGGATCGACAGCGTCCAGGTAAGACCACGTCACGACGTGATCTTGCCATGCCCTCGTCGCCGTCTTGTTGCTCTGGACGGCCCATTTCGGGTCGTGGTGGAGTGGGTGCTTGTACTTGTACTTGTCCTCGCTGTCAGGCACAGGCTCTATTGTGGGGTGGATAGGGCGTATGCTGCAGACTGGCAGAGCCGATGATTTTGACTCTGTCGAGCTGTGTCGCACATCGTAGGTACATTGCGCGTCACCTGCTGGCATTAGCATTCACTATCGATCGTGATTGACTGCAACTTACAAGTCTGCTCGGCATCGAACCGCTCCAAGCCAGCCTCAAACCAAGTCCAAGAACCGTCGTAAGTCCCTCGATGCCCAGGATCGCCACCCCATCCCTGGTCCTTACTGCGAATACTGAAGACAATCTTGCGGACAGGGCGAATCAGCTTCGGCGTCGGGTAGTCGACGAGTTTGGCGAAATACGAAGGGTCGTGTTCCTTTCCTAACGGATACGGTTTGGCTTCCGTCATGTCGTAGGCCAACTCTTCTATCAGGCCCATTTTGTCTTCAGGGGTTGTGAGGCCAACGGGATATGAGCGAAGCTGGTTGCTTTAGCAGAGTCCTCGGATTTCGCTACCATAACCGACTCACCATGAATTTGTTCTCAACTGTACTTGAACCGTTGATCCTCAGGGGGCTTGAGTGCTGCATCAAGTAGTCTACTTCGTTACTGTTATGCGCCCAGTATTCGGCGAAGTCGAGCATGGCGTCCACGAGGTCTGGCGGAAGCCTCTTTCCCCGCACGAGCATGATGCGTACAACAGTGATATCGACGGGTGTTGGAAGGTAAGGCTCATTTTCGGATCTTGTCTCATTATCAGGTGTTGAAGTTAGGAGGCTCTGTAACCGGTTCATGACTCCTACAGGCATGATGTGGGCCATGATGAAGTAGCAGCTGAGGATCAATACGCTAATCAGAAGTAGCATCTATTCGCGGTAGCGAGCGATGTAGAGATTGATTTGGAGGAGAAGAACCATATAAGAAATTGAGTAAGAAGAAAAGGGGAGAACAGGCTTCTGCGAACAGGATTACGCGTTCATGCACAATAGATCCAAGTGTGGTCAAGGCAGTCGAGTTGGTGATGGACGAGGGGAGCTGGATGCCGCCTTACGTCAGCGGGGCCAACGGCTTTGTCGCCTTCGTCTTATCGCAAAGGCGGGGCACTTCTTTATCGATACGACTTCCACTATCGCCTATCGCACGTGAAATCGCGTCAAGTCAGACCCCTGTCTCCTTGATCGGAAAGGGAATCATTGAAGGCGGATTACAAACATCCATATGGCCGCGGCTTCAACTTTACTTCTCACCTCTACATCGCCATGGCTTCTTCTAGGTCACTTGCGGCGTCGAGCCGCCAAATACGGAGGGCCTTGACGTCCCCAAAAACACTCAATGGGGACCGTCTCTTCCTCTCCGAGACCCGGAAAAGCTTCCATACCCATGGAGCTCAACAGCTTCACTCATCGTCGCTTCGGAAGTCGGGAGCGGCGTCCAACCCAGCCATGGCATTCCCCTGCCTGGACGCCTTGGAAACTAGATCCGCCAAGTTGAGTGATTCTAGCCCGCCAGAACCGTCCTATACCTCAGGGGTGACGCTCAACCACCACTGCAAAGACCCCCTGGTCTTGGACTGGGGCGGCGTCCTCCCAGAGTTCGACGTTGCCTACGAATCTTGGGGCGAGATGAACGCGGATAAATCCAATGTCATTCTCCTTCATACTGGTCTCTCGGCATCTTCTCACGCCCACTCCACCGAGGCGAACCCTGCCCCGGGCTGGTGGGAGAAGTTCATCGGTCCAGGAGGGCCATTAGACACAGACAAGTATCACATCATCTGCACCAATGTCATCGGTGGCTGCTACGGCTCAACAGGCCCTTGGAGCGTTGACCCAGGCAACGGAGAGCGGTATGCCACTCGCTTCCCCATCTTGACAATGCAGGACATGGTTCGCGCCCAGTTCCGTCTCCTCGACGCACTTGGCGTCAAGAAGCTCTATGCCAGCGTCGGCTCCAGTATGGGAGGCATGCAATCCCTAGCCGCCGGCGTGCTCTTTCCCTCACGCGTCGGCCGGATCGTCTCCATCAGCGGCTGCGCCCGCAGCCACCCCTACAGTATTGCCATGCGGCACACCCAGCGCCAGGTCCTCATGATGGACCCAAACTGGAACCGCGGATTCTATTACGGCAAGGTGCCGCCCCACGCCGGCATGAAACTCGCCCGCGAGATCGCCACCGTAACCTACCGCTCCGGACCCGAATGGGAGCAGCGCTTCGGCCGGAGGAGGGCAGACCCGCGGAAACCACCTGCATTGTGCCCGGATTTCCTCATCGAGACTTATCTAGACCACGCGGGCGAGAAGTGGTGCCTTAACTACGATCCCAACAGCCTACTCTACGTCAGCAAAGCGATGGACCTTTTCGACCTGGGCCGTGAAAACCAGCTCGAAACCGCCCAGCGCCGTTCCGAACGGGAGGAGCAACTCCAGTCAGGCATAAGCTCGCCCACCGCCGATTCCGCCTGCAGCCTCACTCTCCCCACAAAGCCGTATGAGGAACAGCCGGGCTCCGAGATCGATACCTCTGAGCCCACAATCCCTGGCTCATCACGCCCGCCGGAGGACCTCATCCACGGCCTCTCTCCGCTGCGTGAGATTCCTACGCTCGTCATGGGCGTCGCGAGTGATATTCTGTTTCCTGCGTGGCAGCAGCGCGAGGTGGCCGAGGCGATTCGGTTGGCGGGGAATCGCAACGTGACGCACATGGAGCTGAGCGAGGAGATGAGCTTATTTGGGCATGATACGTTCTTATTAGATTTAAAGCATATTGGCGGCAATCTTCGAATGTTTCTTGATTGAGGGATTGGTTTGTGTGTGAAAGGGGGGTAGGTAGCATTGAATGAGCCACTTGTCGGACTCATGTAAAGTAAAGAGCAGCTATGCACAGGTAGCCACGGAGTTGAGGAATAGATCAAAAGAATCACCCAGGACCCGACGATGTGTGCGTCGAGGAGATACTTGCATGCTTGATTGATCATGTAGTCAGATTGAACGTCTTAGTACCATGAAGATATCCAGACATTATGTCCCATTGGATAAGTACCACCATGCTAACTATCCACAGCAACAACATTACTTAAATATTAACAACCTAGCTCCTAACTCAGCCCAAGATCTAAGCGGCCGCATAGTTCAAGAAACTGTTGCAGTTGCGCTTCCGAATCTTCATCAGGGCACCCATTATCCATCCCAAACCCCATCACCATTCATCCACCCCACCCCCTCAAATAAACCCCGGACTGAACGCATCAACCGGCACAACCAACGGCGTCCGCACACCAGCCTCCAACGACGACCGCGACGGCGGCGGCATCGTCATGATGGGACTAGGCCGCGGCGGCGCCACGCGAGGACTGCGGTCCCGCATGCGCGACACACCCACCATGACCGGCGAGATGAGCGGCTTGTCGTATGTCTTCTCAAACGTACGCGCCAGGCTCTCGCTGGATGTCGAGATGGACTGCTCTAGCGACGGGAACGAAGGGGATGGTAGGCTCGGTGCCGTGGGTGAGATGGGCGACGATAAACCGCTGCCGTGGAGTGGCCACCGGGGGCTTATGGAGGCTTCGGCTGCTGGTGGTGAGCGCGGCGGCCGCATGGGTGAGAGAGGCGGGTGCGGCAAGGGCGAGAGAGGCGCGGGGAGGGCGGAGCGGTGCGGATTCGCGCGATCGAAGTCATTCCAGTTCGGGAGACTGAAGCCGTGGTCCGCCGTCTCAGGCGGCTGGAGCTGCTCCACGGGCTCCGTGCGCGGAGGGGGATACACCGGGCGCTGCTGGCGCTGCTGCGTGCGGGGACCGAGTCCGAAACCTGGACTCTCGGGACCGTTGTCCACCGGCGGGGGCCTCCGTCCACGCGGAAGACCCTTGGAGAGGGGGAAGTCGCCTTCGATG